>CM039595.1:30300366-30514247 GCA_022457205.1 Saccharum spontaneum | reverse complement strand
GCATCCGGACTCCGTTTTCGATGATCCATATATGGATGGAAAGCTTATTTGATAAGGAATCCAACCCAAGTGGTCCCATATCAAAAGCTATTCGGAATCAACGGGAATCGTCGAAACAAGTCACCATCCAGAATCTGTCAGGGCGCTGTGTCGCCGTCTTTTGGGCCGTTTGGGCCTTGTAACGTGTTGGCACTTCCCAGGGACGCGAATAGGGGTCCTTGAACGTCCCTTAGGCTTTATAATCAGTAGCCGCCACTTATGTTAGGGTTTGGGTTTTGCTTAGATTATTCTGTTGATAACAGTTTCGCCGCCGTCGTCGGTTTGTGAGACCCCAACTTTGTGAGATTAATCATTCATCTGCAATTTGGTTGCATCCCTTTGTGTTCTTGCGTGTGTTCTCGATTCGCAGGCAAGAACTTAGCCTTCTTGGCGAGGTCGACCGTGCAACGCTGGTCGATAACCAGAGGAGTCGTGGTGCTGCGATTGCGGGGTTCAGAGCCGAGTTGTTCAGAAACCGGATCGATTTGTGTCGTGACTCCACCAAATCGAGAGTTATCAGAACCTTTCGGAAGATCGGGAACCCTAGTTCACATCATACCCTTTGCTCGTCCCTGAGCAAACAACTAAAACTCAGATGGATCAGGAGTTGCTTTGATGTTTTCTTTCCTGATAGGCACACATGCTTTCATATAAAATTCTCCCAGATTAGAGTGAAGTGTCTTGGGGATTAGCACCTGTACTTAAACCTTAGGTAATTGAAAGACAAAATAATTAAGCCAAGCACTATTCCTCCTGTCTATACCTCACCTTTGTTCTGGAGTTTTGCATAAGTTTTCAAAATAAAGCTCAGAGTTCCTAGACATGATTCACTTCAACAGCCCATACATATGTTTAATCGAACTGTGGATCCAAAGGAACTCAACATACAATTAAATCAAGATGTGCATGTGTGGTGGAGTAAATAATAATGATGGTGATGATAAAACTTATTGCTCACTGTTCCTCATATTGCTATCTCTCCTCCTCTCTTGATCTTTTATTGGGAGAGAACATGGGCTATCTCTTTTTTCTTCTTCTTTTTTTTTCAGGTGGGTAGTAAATACCCCTAATTCTACTGTCGGACACTTGTCTATTTTTTCCGCTCAGGTGGGTATCTTTGTACCCCTAATTCTACTGTCGGACACTTGTCCATTTTTACCTCTCGTCTCACTCTTTTTCTTTTCTTTTTCGAGGTTCCGGGCACTTGCCCCTTTTTATTTCCTCGCATATTTTTGCATAGCCCATGTCTCTTTCTGCATTTGATCTTTTAGGAGAGAGAGAGAATAACAATACTTTGGGACAGTGAGTGATAACAATATTTTTAACAGATTTTTAATGATTGGTGTAATAGATGTGTGCAAGTGAGTATCTTGATTTAACCACATGAAAAGCTCCTAAGGATCTATACAGCTCAATGAAACTCGAAAGATACAGCAATTATAGCAAGTATGGCTGTGGTAAGAATGTTATGCTAGGAACTCATCATGTGATTTGTAGGTTTTTTTTTCAAAATAAATTTCCAGAACTTAGTGTTGTAAGAACAAGATAAACAGCAGCTCAAACTTTATATCATGTCTTATCTTTTACCTGGACTTTAGTTTTAGGCTCATGTTCCCACAGATAGTAAATTTCAGATTTTAGCAAGTCTTGGGAGAACTCTAATATAAAAGCTAGGCACTTGAAGGTAAGTAAACAGAGCAACTGTTCATCATTTCCATCATACATATTTTTGAATTTTCTTCATTTGTGTCTAAAGATTGAACTAAACAGGAAAATAAAGCACACCTATCTACACACTCTTTTTATTTGGTTTTCATTTTTTAGGAATGCAGTAAATTAAGAAAGAAAATATTTATTGGGTTTTCTAAGTTTTTTTAAGATATAAATATCTAAAACAGAAAAAAGAAAAAACTGAAAAGTAAATAGGAAAAACAATTAAAACTCACTCGGTAACTGGGGAGGAACTCCCCCAAGCTGGTTGTTGTCGTGGCTTTCTTCACTCAATGTTGAAGTAGCGCAGCATGGTCGTGACGTTGTTGTTCAAGGTTGTGGTGTCTTCCCTTATTGCTTGCACTCTAGTGGCTTGCTCCTGGTTCCATTTTTGTTGCTCCTCCAGGAGTCTTCCGTGCTCTGCTTGCGTAGTGCGGATGTCGAGGAGAGTGTTGTCGGTGCGGGTGTAGAAGGCGGCAGTCTCTTGGTAGTAGTCCCCCGAGAAGGCGTAGGAGGCGTCGGAGTATCTTCCTGTATCAAACTAGGGCTGGGGCCTAGACCCTGAAGCTCCATATGGGTCAGTGGAGTACCTTCTTGTAAAAGGCGGGTTCTCCCACTGGTGATATTGTCCCTCCGGGCATGTCTCTTGTGGTGGTTCTTCTGGCTGGACGTGTCGCGCCCATGGGTCCCGAAGAACTCTGGGGTTGTAATCATTATAGTGCAGATGTGCTGCCTCTTCTGGCCCGGGATCAGCTCCTTGCCATGTATGTTCCTGATGGGTGGCCATCCTTGCGGATGCCGCGCGCTGTGGAGCTCTCCGGTTCACCGGTGCTGTCTCTTGGAGTAAGGCGAAATCGATGGTGGGAGTGTGAATGAATGTCTTGTTTTTCAACTGCTGGAGAATCTCCTTCTCCCTGTGATTCCTGAGCCCAAGGTCTCCTATCTTGAGTAGGACCTTGTTTGGTGCACCCGACGAAGACGATGGAGCTTGCGGAGGTGCCGAATCGACACTCATCTCCGACTGGCGTGAGGAGAGTCGAGACGAACTCCTCGTACCACTCCTGAGAGACTTGGCCGCGCTCTTTACTTTCTTAAACATCCTGCAGAATAATAGGGACAAACAGAAACTCGTGGAAATATGTGAGAAAAATATGTTAGTGGTTAGCTGTCCGAGAAGTTAGTCGTCCAGGGGTTAGTCGTCCGAGAGAATTATAAATTTTAGCAGCACTTCCCCCTAAACAACTTTTAATTCCGCTTGGGACAGCGGGAACACTAATTACTAGGCGATCTCACTCTCTATCTCAAAAATTTTCCAAACTCTCTTCCACTCTTTCTTTCCCTTTCCACTCTCCTTCTTACTCTCCCACTAGATCACTTCTTCTGAAAGTCGAGAGCTCAAGCTTGCATATGTTTTCTGGAATGTGTGTGGGATGAGAATGAGGTAGAGAGGTGGCCTTTTATAGTTGGAGTTGGGGGCAGGGCAGGCGCCCTGGCCAACAGGGCGGGCGCCCCACTTGAGTGCCCTCTGTGGCTGAAAACTTTCCCACTCCCTCACATGCTTCACTCCTACGCCAAATAATGCTGCATAGGTGGTGGTTGGTCGGTGGAAGTTGTCTGGTTGAGTGGAGATGAGTTGGTGGGTGAAATTATGTGATATGATGTATGTAAGGTGTAGTGTACGACATATGGGACCAAAGGATGTGGGTCATGCTTCTAGAAGATTGCTATAAATAAATATAATGCAGGAAAAATTATGAGAATTGAAACTAAAAAATGATCATGGAAAAATATTTTTGTGCCTCCACAATAATTAATAATTATGGGTTTTTACACACCACAAATATTATTTATATGGGACTTTTGATTTTTATAATAATGCTATGGATGAGTATGACTAATGCAAGAATTAATTATGCAAAAAATTAAATGATGTGGATAAATACCGAATTACCTCCCGGCGAGGGTTTGGGAATTTTAGGTCCCCCAAGCTGGACCTCCAACTCTTTTTAAACTTCTGAATTGCCTTCCTCTGGAGATGGTGTCTCTAGTGGTTTCTCTTCGTGAACCTCCTCCACTGTAGAGTCTCTCTCTGGTCTGGGCTTGAATGTGAAGTGTTCTTCTTGTCCGTTTATGCTGAACTTGATTTCTCCCTTACTGACATCAATGTGGGCATGGCGGTGCTCAGAAATGGCCTTCCAAGGATGATGGACACTTTTGAGTTGGGGTTCATGTCCAGTACCACAAAGTCTACTGGCACAAGGAAATCTCTTATTCTGACTGGGATATTTTCTGCGATGCCCATCGGGTGTCGAACTGATTGATCTGCTAGTTGTAGGCACATTGATGTTGGTTCTAGGGTTGTGTGTTCAAGCTTCTTGTAGACTGATGCTGGCATCACACTAACACTTGCTCCGAGATCACAAAGTGCATTGTTAAAGTGCTGGTCTCCGATTGAGCAATCAATGGTAGGACATCCTGGATCTTTCTTCTTCCTTAGTGGTTGGTTGAGGATGGCCGCACTACATTCTTCTGTCAGCTTGATTACCTCAGTGGTGGGCAGTGGCCTCTTTTTGTTAAGAATATCTCTAATGTACTTCGCATATGTGGGTACCTGTATGGCATCAAGTAGAGGTATGTTGACATATAACTTTTGAATGACCTCTACAAACTTACCAAACTGCTCATCCGACTGTAGTCCTCTGTTTCTTCTGGGAAATGGCAAATAGTTGGTGTCGTGAAAATCTTTCCTCATTTCTCCAGTTCTTGATGGTTGTAGCAGATCTTCTGCTTCAACTGGTCTCTCTTCTTCTATCATTGCTGGTTGCACTGGAGCTAGTGTTTTTTGCTTCTCTCTTGGGTGTGGGGGATCTCTGGTAGATCTCCCTCCTCTAGTAGTTATGTTCTTTACCTGCTCAAGGTTAGTGGCAACAGGCAAGACAGCAGCTAGCTTAAGCTCTACCCTCTTATTAAGTGTGTTTTGCTCATCAAAGGCAGTTAATAGAAAATCCATTTTATTGTGTATATCTTTTAAAAATGATTCATTTGTATCTAGCCTTTGTTTGACTTCATCATTAGTTTTAGTTTGTTGAGCAATTATCTCCTTTAATGAAGGTTGTTTGAGAATATTACCTGAATTCATACCTTTGCTATTGGGTTGACTTGAGGTGGTTTGATATTTGTATACTGTCTCTATAGCCCTTTGATCTTCTTTGAACTTGGCCCTCTGGTCAATCCAATGGAGCAAATCTTCCATCTTAGTTGATAGTGCTTTTACTTCTTCTGGTATTTCTTCAGTTTGATGACAATGTTGAGTCTTGTCTTGGAACCAGCTTTGGTTTTCTGCTATCTTATCCAAAAGTGTCTCTGCTTTTCCAATTGTAAACTCCAAGAATGATCCTTCAGCAGATGCATCTAGGCACTCACGAGACTTTTGGGTTAATCCATGATAAAAGGTCTGCATAAGTAACCATTTGGCCATTCCATGGTGAGGACAATCTGATATGTATCCTTGAAAACGCTCCCATGCTTCTGGAATGGTTTCTGTCTTCTGCTGTTGGAAACTGACAATATTTCCTCTTAAGGCAGCTGTTTTGCCTATAGGGAAAAACTTTGATAGAAAGGCATCTGACAGGTTCGTCCAATTTTTTATGTTTGCTTGATTGGTGTAGAACCACTTCCTCGCCTTCCCTTCTAGTGAAAATGGAAAGAGGCGAAGTAGTATGACGTCTTTGTCAACTCCGTTGATGCTAATTGTGCTTCCAATCTCCAAGAAGTTCTGCAAATGTGCACTAGCATCTTCGTGTGCCTTCCCACTGAATTGTGTAGCTTGCACCAAGTTGATGAGGTTTGACTTGAGCTCGAACTCAGGTACTCCTTCTTCTACTTCAAATCTTGGACCAGTAAGAATGTTCTCAAGACTTGGGGCAGAAAATTCCTGTAAGGTCTTCTGTGCCATCACTTCAACAATTGGTAGCTAGCTTCTTCTTCCTTGATTGCTTTGGTTCTGATGATGAAGAATTTAATTCACCAAAGTCAATCCTGATATACCCTGTAAAAATATAAACATAGGAAAACAATAGGGTGAACCTGCCAAAGCAGAGGTGCCTTGCTATGATTTCTCATTTATATAGTAGCTGTTATGCAATTATTTCTCAATAGTCTAGTCTAAAATTTTATTTGAATAACCTTGACCGACTTCCTGACTTTCCTTACCGTTCCCCGGCAGCGGCGCCAGAAATGCTTGTTGACACTAGCTAACACCACTTGAATACTAGGTTGTCATCCCTAGCATGGTGCTAGAGCGTACTAAGGTATTTATAAACATAAAGGCTCTCTAGAAAATAATCTATTCTATCCGCAAGCGCACAGATAAAATACCTCATTGTAGCATTTCACCAGGATAAGTATTCCAGGTATCGTTATTTATAATTTTGCTTAAGAGAACGGCGAAAGCGAAAACAGGGGTAAAATCTATCAAGGCTTAGACTAGAGATAAACTTGCAAGAACATGATTACTACTGAGAAACTCGTCACACAGTCACTTGCTTTGGTAGGGGGTAAGCCATAATAATAAAGATAATGAAATATATGCTCATGGGTAAATAACATAGCGATTAGAAATAGACTACTCCACATAAATGTAAGGTGACGTCGGACTAGCAAGAGAATGGATTCTAAGTATCTACTATTTACTAAGTCATAATCTACTCTAAGCATCTACAAGATCATTTATAGCACAAAAGACTCTTCATTCATGTATAAGCAACATTGCTAAAGTAAATCAGAACATAGCAAGACTTACTCCGCAATACAAATTCTGCCTGTCCTATCAACGGAGGGTGGACTATATAAGAATCAACGATGCTGTCACCATCGCGAACTACCACACGACCCGACCAATAGGATACATTTGCAGGTAAATAACATCTAAGCACCACGCCTACATGTGATCTACCACTTAACTCCCACGTGAAAAGAGCTAAGCGCTTTGCAAACTCATGCATGAACTCATCATCAATCATAACTATATCACTTATAGAACTAGAGCAAACTAGGAACATAATAAATAAAGACATAATGCAATTAGAATAAAGTCGTAGAGAAAGATATGAAATAATACCAATCTTTATTGACGAAGATCCGAAATCCAGAGCGCTAGGCCCTACTTCTCTAATTCTATCTAATCAATCCTATAAAACTTGAAAGAATTGGGAGTAGCTAAATCTAATTCTCTGCGGGAGAGAGAGTTTCTAAACTCTAAACTTGATGGCTTCCTCTGATAATGATTTCTCCCCCTCCCCTGGGGTGGAGAGGCCCTGCTTATATAGCCCCCTCAAATGATCGTGGGCCGTCGGATCAAACTGACATTAATCGCACGGTTTTCCTTGATCCTTTAGGTCGGTGGAGCATAATCTGCCAAGTTGACACTGATTGGCCACGGGAGTAGGGCGGCCGCCCCAAACCCTAGGGCGGGCGCCCTGGGCTGGGCCCCATTCGGCCTCCTGTTCGTTCACGTGTCTTCTGGAGTCTTCTAGATGATAGAAAATTAGCGCACATGTTAATATCTCTATGTAAACCCGACGTATGGGCCTTCTCTCCGTATTTTCTGATAACCCCCTGCAGAAATAGACAAATACCAAAACTCGTGGAATTCTGTCAGATAAAACCCTAATTCTAGATGTCTAGTGCATATTGATCCTTTTCCATGTTTAGTTGACAATTAAATTTGATACTTAAGGATCGTCAACATATACCAGCACCATTGGTGATGGGGACGGGGTTTCTCGATCTTCCATCAGGTGATGATAACTATCGTTTGGGTGTAGCATGACACATCGATCCGGCTTTAGATCAAAAGACTCGAACCCTACAATCTTAGCACTATGACTCCTCTAGTTATCAACTGTGTCACCAATCTAGTTGACCTTGCCAAGAAGGCTAATCCCTGCCTGTAAAACAAACAACACTAGTAAGAACTTGAAAGTATACAGCTCAAAGATTGGGACAAACTATAGATGTATGATTAAGTTCTCAAAGTGGGGTTCCATAAAACAAAAGTCACTGACTGTCAAAGATAGATTGATCTAAGCAAAACCCAAAACCTAATGATGGCCGCAACAACTGATTATAAGGTCTAAGAGTCACCACTTCCCGTAGACGTGCCCCCGTAATGGGCTCAAAGAAGATACACGGCCCAACAGACCAAAAGCGATGACGCAGCACCTGACAGATTCTGGAGCTGACTTGTTTCAATGATTGTCATTGACTTTGTTGTAATTTGCACCTCAACCCAAAGCCATTGGTTAGCTTATGAAATTATCTTTCCACCCATATGTGGATCATCGAAAACAGAGCTCGGATGCGTCCTAGGCGTCTGTTTCATTGCAAACTAGTCGTGAAGGCTGAGGCAGACTCGAAGTCGAGTTGGACTAGGCCTCCACCTTGTGCTGGACGTCCTTGCTGGTCTTCTCCACCTCCACACCTTCCTCCAAGTTCCTCATGATCCTCTCCAATGTTCCTAAGCAAGATAACATCATTAGGAGGTAATCTATTCTCAAAAGTATGAAAAGGATTGCTTAAGAACGAGCTCACCTCTAAATTTAGTTGGCACATTCGAGCTCGGGTCATTGGACTTTGCATAATGGTTGGAGGATTAGTGGGAGCATCCGAAGGAGTGATGTCCTCATCAGTTGGCCATGTGAGAGCCAGCTCCTAAATCAGCATACCACTAAGTTAAAGATGGTGGTGATGTCAGGGACATAGTATTGAAGTTGTTGATCAATGACGCCTTGTCCCAAGAGCCTCTAACCATTGGTGTCTAGGAGGGCTGCGGTGGCTACTGTGCAAGCGCAGCTTAGGTAGGTGTTGAGGTAGGCACGCCCCCGTAGGCAAAGTCCAAGGGAACGCCGAGGCTCCACAGTGGAGGGTAGTAGGGTCGGCACTGCTAGGGCACAACGATGAAGGCCGCCTGCGGCTCAAACAATGAGAATGGGGGCACGGTGCCGACCCAGATGGGGCGCTAGGGCCACACGGGTGCAGCCACAGCTGTACGGTGCCCACCCACAGGTTGGCAATCGGGGTGAGTGGAGGCGGGCCACTAGGACGTGGACCGCTAAAGCCAAAATTGTCTTGCCAGGAGCGGTAGATTTTCCGCAACGCTTGTAGCGACGGTTGTTGGAGCACAGGTTAGGGTAGAGGGCAAGACACCAGGCATGGTGCCCCATTTGCCATGCGCAGGGACACCGCTGGCAGATCCGCTTGGTGAGCGCTAAGGGGCAGAGGGCACGGTGACGAAGGTGGGAGGCGAGGCATCCACGACAACAGCATCAATGTCGATCTCTTCGAGAAGGAGTAGGGTACGGGCCTCCTTGATGGTTGGGAATAGGTGCTGCATCTTTAAGTTGTAGACCATATGATGGAACTTGTCATTGAGCCCATCAAGGAGCGTCAACATGAGGCCAGGTGTGATCGCCAACTGGATCCCCAAACTTGGTGAGGGCACAAGCCATCGTCTCGAGGTGATGGCAAAAGTTTGTGATCGACGTCGCCTCTTGGTTGACTATGCCAAACTCAATGGAGAGGAGGAGCACACACGATTCACGCTGGCCGAGGAACCTAGATTTGAGAAACAACCAAGCAATGCGGGCACTCAGGGTACGGAGCATCACCATCTGCTAAAGATCATCAGTGATGGTGCCATAGATCCAGGCGAGGATGGTGTAGTCCATCTACACCCACGCCGAGCGATTGAGGTTGGCCACATCAGAGAGGATGTTGTTCGTCATTTTTAAATGCACACAGATAAATCCGCAAGCATATGGATACTATTGTAGCTTTCACCTAGGAGTATTCCAAGGTATCATATTTATCCATAGGGAAACAATTGTTAAAGAAGTCCATAGTTCACCGTCATGCGTCTGCTAACTAGTATACCAACTTAAGTGAGGGTAAGTGTTATATGATAAGAGTTATGAATAATAACACACACTTTGGAGAATCCCATAGTAAAATAGAAGAGCAGTCTAGCTAAATTGTGGGGACAACGGGTGAGTTCAAGGTTCCTAAACACTTCTCTATTACTTTGGTTCAATTCTAGTTTAGACTAGAAGGTTTAACTAAAGCATGGGTAGTTATAGCGATCACACACAATAACACTTTGGAGCAGTAGTACCTTTCCAACTCTTGAGGGGGTGAGAAAGCGTAGTTAGGGGAAGGCTGCCCAAAGCTATATGAACACCAATCCTGACATGGTGGATTACAATGGCCTGACAAAGCTATCACCTCTAGGGCTACCACAACTAACCGTAGGTTTGGGCGCAATCTCAGGTAACTTATAGTCTAGACACCATGTCTATACTATCGATTTCTACTCTAACCACGTACGATAACTAGAGCATTCAATGCAAGAGGAGATCAAATGCTAAGGTATGATAACTATACTAACCATACACATAAAAGGCATTTGTTGGGAAATTGTTCCCAGCGGGGGGTTAGCATGGTTGGATGGGACCTCCGCTGGGGTGCGGGCAGAGGTTGAGGAAGAGTGGGCTTAGGGAAAACACAGGTGGGACCTAAGAAAGCTAGGATTTTATTACTGTATTCACCTACCACCACCTTGGACCATTTACATCCCCCTATTTATAGGGCACCGACTGACACAAATCACAATTATATTCCTGCCTCATAACAGTGGTGGTATACTCTTCGTAGATTCCTTCCCTAGGCCAGTCTCTCAAGGATAGCCGGTCATTCTCTAGTGATGAAGGCTGCTTCACGGTGGGTCAACACTTGCGGCCCATCAGGCTTCTGGGGGCCTAAGTGCTAATGCCGAAGGAGCATGGTTCAGACCTCCTCCCTTGGACGGCGGAGGCTTCACCTCCGCCTCAGATCTTAAACACCGCCCGCCTATTGGCCTTGCCCTGCACATTCCTGCGAGTGGCACTCTAGGGCGACGAGTAGCTCCCGAAACCTCCGCCTGTACAACGTAGGTCGAACCTCCGCCCATCAAAGGCAGAGGTAAGGCCTCTGCTCGGGCTCCACTCCCACGCATCCTGCACAGCGGCACAAACAAAAATATCCAAGTCGGGGTTAGCGGGCGGAACTCCTGCTGTATCTCCACCTGATACCTCAGCCCAGGAATTACCGAAGGCTCCATCAGTGGTGGCGCCATAACTCAATCGCAGTCTTGAGCGCACACCCCGCTTTTGCGTTACCTCCATCGCCAGGGGGAGTTAGTCCCCCAACAGTTCCCCCGTTAGAGATCATGGTTGGATTCGGTCGGCTGTGAATTCTAAACTGGTCTCCACCTTGCGACTGAGGTTGCCATTCCATGCCATTGTGCCTTCATGGTATTTGGGATGCGAAGGTTGTGTCTCCCCCTGGCCCATCTAGATTTGACCGTTGTGATGGTGATTGATGGGACTTGTAGCCGTTGGTGCGTTGGGGATCGCAACCGTTCCCTTTGGAAGGTGAACGGTTGGAGTGCACACTATATATGGGGGGATCCCCTCCACATGGGGTACCCCTATCGCATTCGCTGCCATCGCTCTTAGCCTCCCCTGCTCGCTCTTCTAGGCCCATCGTGCACTCATTTTTTCACCCCAGGCTTTTGGTCTTTGGTGGTGGCTTCCACCTCGACCTTCTCTCCTCGTTGTGCCACTTTCTTTGGCCTGTATCGCCACCTTCTTGGCGTGAGGGCATCTCAATGGGTGTGTGCTTTGAGGAGTGCTTGACCGAGAGCTTTCTTGCTCGAGAGTTGGAGGAGGAGTTCGAAGGCTTGGAAACCTCCAACAACGAGCTTTGCAGTTTGAAAAAGTTTGACGCTATGGCAGGCAAGACTTGGTGCATTGGACCTTCCTCTGTTACTGAGGTGACTCTTGTGGAGATGCATGAGGATGGATGGTTCAGAGCTAGTCATGCTGTGCCTCTACCCGATGGTGAGACTACTCCGAACCCTCCAAAAGGATACGCGGTGGTTTTCAGGTATTTTTTTGTGCAGCCTTTGATTTCCCTGCACTAGTTTTCTTGGTGAGGTTTTGGAGGCTTTCTGTGTTCAGCTACAACATTTGACCTGCAACGCTTTTTTAACCTTGAGCAAGTTTTGCTGGGAGTGTGAGTCTTATGGGGCGGCCCCAGACATAGACACTTTCTGCGCGTACTTTGAACTGCAGAAGCAACCGAAGAGGGTGACAGTGGATGGTGTGGAACTTGTAGCTCAATACGGGAGCTGCACTTTCATGGCTAAGAGATTTCAAGGAGTCAACAAACTAGATCTCTCTTTTTGCCAGAAGGAGAAGTGGGATCATGGGTGGATGGAGGATTGGTTTTATGTGAGGACAACTGGCCAGACCCTCACCTACGACGATGAGTTAGAGGAGACTGTCTACCCTCTGGTCTCCGTCATGTCTGAGATGTCCCCATTGTGCAGGGTCCCTCCTCCGGCACAGGTCTCCGCCGAGAGGCAGGCGTGTGACAAGTAAGGCTGGGCATTCGGGTTACCCGAAAATTTCGGGTCGGGTAATTCGGGTAGTTAGAAATTTGGGTACTGAAAATTGCTACCCGATTTTTGTCCCGAAAAAGCATTACCCGAAATTTCAGGTACCCGATAATTTGGGTTCGGGTTCGGGTTTTACCCGATATACCCGAAATTGACAAAACAAACCATTTTGAAAGAATTCAAGTACCATTTTAAAGCAATAAACAATAGTCCTTTAAACCGCATCATGTTTTCATATCAATTACCAACAAATCACTTATCAAGTTAGTATAAATCTACATTAATTCATGCCAAATAATATATTTATATGGCATTGAACTACCTCATGTCTTCATGTTAGGAATAGAAGATCAAATATTTGAGATATTTCGGGTAATTCGGGTAGTTCGGGTACCGGAAAATATTACCCGAATTACCCAAACTAATTTCGGGTTTTTACGATCACTATCCGAAATTGTGATCGGGTAATTCGGGTTCGGGTACTTCGGGTCCGGATTCGGGTTCGGGAATTGGGTATCGGGTATTTTGCCCACCCTTAGCGACAAGGCCTTTGCCTTGGCGTGCCACTATTCTAGAGGTCAGGACCTAGTCAAAGAGATGGTTGCAGCGAACTACTGGCCGCTTGGACGGAGGAACGAGCGTTTCCAAATTGAGATGGTCTAGGTCCCCGTGTTTGGCCCGCCGGAGGTGTCCCGTTCCCTCAATTTGGGCGGGTGCTTCTAGCTGATCAGGATCGCGACGCTCTTGTTGCGAGGGTTGAGGAGGTCACATGGGCAATTGTTTTTGCCATGAGTGACAAGGAGTACCTTACCCAGAGGTCTGAGTCAGGCACTATGCCGCGGCTTAACCAGGTGTTTGAAGAGCTAGGGATTCATCACGAGGAACACGTTGTTCCTCCGAAGGTTCTAGCTTCGATTGAGAAGAAGAAGAAGCAGAAGGCTGCTGCCAAGAATGTGACTGTTGCGGTGGAATCCAAGAAGAGGAAAGGCCAAGCTGGTTCGAAGGCTTTGTCCAAGAAGCAGAAGGTTGTGGCTACCTCCGCCGCATTTGCGTCCCCAGCCACAAGTTCCACCTCCACCTCGGAAAAGGGCTCATTAGAGGACACTAGTGGAGCTTAAGACGCTTCTACTGTAAGGGAGGCTCTAGTGGATTTGGCATCTGGTTGAGGCAGTTGTAACAGAACCGACCAATTCTATGAAATTAAGTAAGAAAATCATCCACCAAAGCAGATAATTTAGCTAACTTAAGCCCATATAACCCGATAGTCTGTGAAACTACGAATGATTTCAAACCAACCAACATACAAACCAAGATCGTTCAAGTTTAGCAGCCACTGTCACATATTACATAAAGTTCACAACGATAGTTGAATACATCAGAGTTTAGAACATAAAGTTATAACAAACCAAGTTCAATATAAAGTAGCAGAAGCAAATAGTTTCATAAACCACAGACACACACTTAGTTCAAATACAGTGCCAGGAGACAGGCATTTCCAACAAAAGCATCAGATAAGATATAGGGAGCGACCACTGCCCTTGGTCCTAGTTGTTGCCCATTGCCGGATACAGGCAGTTGATGCAATAGCCGTAGTACATCTGACCATCTGCAACAACAATGGAAACAACGCCCTAAGTACGAGAAAGTACTCAGCTAGACTTACCCGTCATAAACCAAAATAAAGTGACACCAAGGAGTATGCAAGGCTTTCTTTTAGTGGACTAGCTGACTCATTTGCGAAAAGCATAAGCTATCATGACTAAACCATTTTAAGTAATTTGCATCATGTTTAGTATAACTTATCCATCTAGGTAAACACCTATGCTATAGCAATCACTTGATTAACCAATAACATCCAGTTACCACTTGGATTTAGCATTTCCAACATCATCTATATAACCATCAGTGTTCCATCATCATTACTACAATGTCAAAACTCAAGTGAAGTGCTCACTATCCAGGAGCGATGGCGATTCGAATCGATTTCTAACTAGCTGGTGATTTACACCTCACACAAGCCACACTCACCCGCTAAAGTGAGCTACAGATCAGCAATGACACTATCTAGGTAAACGTCGTGGGACAAATTGGAGCCGCAGTACCCAGGGACCGCGTGACAGCCAGGACGCACCTTAGGCTCACTCTTCGCGTCTCCGTCATACCCCCTGCAGCACCAATATGCGTAACCGTGTAGATCCCGGCCTGAATAATGCCACTAGCTTCGTGGTCAAAAGGTACTTTATTCAGCTAGCCAAATGTGAGGCATGCGTTCAACATGACAAGAGGGACAAGCAACGATCGGTCCTCAACCGACACAGACGGAAAGCTAATAGCAACCCAGAACCCTGTCTGGTTGCCTCCAAGCTTTTCGACTGGTCTCCAGTTATCCATCAACATATAGTTATTTCCAAGATATCATCTATTTCATAGCTAAAGTATTCCAGTAACCAATTATAATTGCAGGTGACTGGAAATCACCGATCGCTACCGATCTAAGCAAGGCTAAGCAGTATTCGATCCTAAACTTAATTAGGTAATAATATAGGCAAGGATAGTAATAAATGCATCAATGGTTTCACTCAACTCGTATAACTTAATGCACAATATATAAACTCATATATATATATATATATATATATATATATATATATATATATATATATAAGGAATTGCTTTTACAAAGTAGGAGACTTAGAATGCTTCGGGGCTTGCCTCGTTCGAAGGAACTGGGTTGGTGGTCCACACACTCAGGTGGATCCTCTTCTTGCTCGTCTACCTCTGGCACCTCCTATGCCTAGATTTCTTGTGGATTGGACCCAGTCTGTTCCTCTTGCACTGCCACTAGCGCTTCCTCCTGCGATCCTGTATGATGCAAGTGTATATGTGAATATGAAAATGGTGCATCGAATGCGATAGCATGCGACGATCATGATGACATGATGTGCAGATGAACACATTGACCTTATTGGATAGCATAAAGGAAAAAGTATTCTACAAGGTAGTCAACATCATCCAAGATCAGTCACTACGAATACACGTCATCTACTGCATTCTCTTCTACCACTAATTTCGGCTACTTTTACACTAACATATAACCCTAACATGAGTGCTACTACACTTTATCAACACAACCACATTAATTTGTCAAACAACACTAGCAAGTGATTTGGTGCTTCAAAGATACACCAAATCTTTAGTATTAAACTAAGGATACATAAGGAATATTACTTTATATTCAATTTAAACTATGGTTACAACAGCAACCTATATTTCTAGTGCATAGAAAAATCTATAAAAATTACAGTAGCATAGTCCTACTCTAAGTAGCCTACCATAAAAGTTTCATGGTATTTGGATAAGTAAAATAGCCAACATAAAAATGAAAAGCTATGGCATATAAATGAGCATGAAAATATTTTGTACTATGAAAAGTATCAAACAACATATTTAGTATTTTTTCCATGATCTACATAGTAAACAAACACTATACAAAATTTATCCTATGCATGTTTTATACAAATTTCTCTCTCTAGCAGAAATAACAAAAATCAGCCAATAAAGGCACTTGAACTACACATCACAATTTTTCTATAGAAAATGCATGAAATATATTTTTCATGTAAAGTACATCACAAAAGAAGATTAACAAAACTAGAATCATATTTTTCTGAGCAACATGTGATTTACTATGCATTTTCTAAGAAAACAGCAATTACAAGAATTAAATAAAGCTATATATAAAAGTGTCACGAAATCCACATGCAACATCTTTATATTGTAGATCTCTTCATAAGGAGTCTAGCAAAATTTGTTTCAACAATTTTGGAGCATTATTTTTGAGTTATGAAATAAACAAGCATTTAACTAAATTCTGGAAAATCATTTCTAAAATCCTTTTCAAAAATCAGCCATGGAAAATGATAAGTGCACCCCACTGCTGCACCCTAGTTCCACGCAGAGGGATAGACAGGCGGGGCCCGTGGGTCAACCAGTCCCACCGATTAGCCAGACCAGAGGCGGGCTCGTAGTTGACCGATGGCAACTCGCTGCCGATGAGGCTAGCGGCCACATGGTCAGCACCTACACGCTCTACGCGACGACCCGCACTTGGTGGGCTAGAGAACGGAGCCATTGGCTCACCGGCGCGAGCTTGCCGGTGGCCATGGCGGGCGGTGGCACAAGCATGGCGGCGGAGGCGCCCTTTTCGCCTAAGGCAAAGTGAGTAGAGGTGTGCAGCGGCTCCGCGGTATCAAGGCGGACACAAGAAGGGAAAAGGGGAGCGGAGGTGCTCTGGCCACGCGCGGCCGTGAACGGCGGCCCTGGCGCAGTGGTGGAGAAGGCGCTCAATTGAGCCTTACCCTGCCAAAAACTATGGCGACGGTGCGAGCACGAGGAGGAAGGCGAGGCGGAGCTGCGCGCAAGATGAATCAGAAAATGGCGGCGCGGTGGAGGAGCACGATGCCGGCGGGTGACGCGGTGGCGCGCAATGGCGGAAGCGAGTGCGTGCACGCACCCAGCTGCTACTGGCTCGGTAGGAGGAAAAGAGAGGGAGCAGGGGAGGCAGACGCGCTCACGGCGGTGTAGACAAGCATGTAGGGGCACGGGGGCCACCGGACGGCCAGGAGCTCGCTGTCGCCGACGCATGGCAGCCACGGGGCGCGCGGGTGCGGGCAAGTGCGCGAGGCGGGCCTGGCCAACTTCGACCGTGGGGTGAGAAGTGGGGCGCTTGGCCCATTAACTCAAAACTGCCTTTTCTTTTATAATTTCAAAACCAAATTTTTCTAACCAGTCCCAAATTCAAATTTTGAAGTAGAAAAATGCATTTTCAAAACTTGACCCTAAAACAAAAGTTGTTTAAAAATTAATTCTCTACAATATTGCTTTAGGGCACATTTTAAAATTCCAAACATATTTAAAATGGGGATTCAAAGTTCATTTTAAATCAAATTTCCATTTTTCTATATTATTTTTAAAAAGCAAAATTTGAGGAAATTTTGAATACCAAACTCGCTCCAAATTTTGTGCTAAACATTTCTGAATGATTTGCACTTATAACCGAACATGTTTTAATGGCCTAACAAGCATAATCAAGGTAAAATTGTATTTAAACAAGCACATGCAACATTTATGTTTCGAAGTCATGTTTCGCATGTTTCAACTCAATGTTACACTTATATTACATGTGATTATGAATGCAAGTTGATGCTCATGCTCATGATTTGAAATGCTTAATGCAATGCTTAACACCTAGGGTGTTACAGCCCTCCCCTTATGAGAATCTCGTCCCGAGATTTTGAGTTATGAACCATTTGTTATAAAAATCTTTATAAGCCTTTTGCAAATATTCTCCTGTTTCCCATGTCACGTCACCATCATCATGATGACTCCACTGTATCTCATTTGTTCTCACCACTTTATTCCGAGTAACTCAATCTTTAGTGTCCAAAACCTAAACAGGTTGCTCATGGTATTCCAAGTCTGATTTGATCCGAATGCCCTGAGTATCTATTTTCTCTTCCGGGACACGCAAACACTTCTTCAATTGCGAAACGTGAAAGACTGGAAAGATCGAACTCATTGCTTCTGGTAATTGTAACTTATAAGCCATGGGATCCTTCTTATATGGCCCTACAAATCTAGCGGCAAGCTTCTTCTTGATCCCAAACCATTTCTTCTTCATTGGAGTAACTTTCAAATAGATGTAGTCACCAACTTGAAATTCTAGCGGTCTCCTTCTCTTATCTGCATAACTTTTCTGACGTGATTGTGCGGCCTTCATGTTTTGTTGGATAATACAAACCTTTTTCTCAGCCTCGTCAACAAAATCAATTCCGTAAAACCTTCTCTCTCCAGGTTCGATCCAATTCAACGGTGTCCTACATTTCCTACCATACAATGCTTCAAATGGAGCCATCTTGATACTTTCTTGGTAACTATTGTTGTAAGCAAACTCAGCCAAAGGTAACCATGATTCCCATGAACCCCTGGACGACAACACACAAGCTCTAAGCATATCTTCAAGAACAACATTAACTCTCTCTGTCTGCCCATCTGTCTATGGGTGGTAAGCTATACTATGAACCAAACTAGTACCCAAACCTTTATGTAAGTGCTCCCAAAAATGGGTGGTAAATTGTGACCCTCGGTCAGACACGATGGTCTTTGGTATACCATGCAATCGAACAATTTCTGCAATGTACTTCTTGGCATACTGAGGTGGTCGAAATGTCGTCTTAACTAGCAAAATTGAGCTGATTTGGTAAGGCGATCTACAATCACCCAAATCAAATCATTTTCCTTCGGTGTGGTGGGAAGACCGGTGATGAAATCCATACTTATATCATCCCATTTCCAATCTGGTACTGACAAAGGTTGCAACAAACCTGCAGGTCTCATGTGAAGAGCTTTCACCCTACAACATGTGTCACATCGAGCAACATACACCACAATCTCCTTCTTCATCTTTGTCCACCAATAATGAGGTCTCAGTTCTTGATACATTTTGGATGGATAGACAGCTTAGAATGATGAGCTTCATCCATTAATTGGTTCTTGAGCTCTCAATCTTTTGGTACAATCAGACGGTCCTTGAACCATAACACTCCTTGTTCATCCACTCTAAAGCTCTTAGTTGGCTCTTTCTTCATTTTCTCCTTGATATGGAATATTCCCTTGTCTGTTTTCTAGCCTTCAATGATCTTTCTCTCCAAGGTACAACTAATTTGAATATTGTGCAATGCAGCAAGATGCAACAGATTGAACCCATCTTCGAACAAAGGTTGCACAGTAAGAGAATGTGACTTCCTACTTAGGGCATCTGCTACTACATTGGCCTTCCTTAGATGATAGTGTACATTCAGGTTATAATCCTTAATCAACTCTAACCATCTTCTCTGTCGCATATTCAATTCGGACTATGTGAATATGTATTTGAGACACTTGTGATCTATGAAGATGTTGCACACATTCCCAAGGAAGTAGTGTCTCCAAATCTTTAGAGCATGCACAACGGTAGCGAACTCTAAATCATGAGTCGGATAGTTAACTTCATGTTTCCTCAACTGGCGAGAGGCATAATCAATGACTCTTCCATCTTGCATAAGAACACATCCTAAACCATTCTTGGATGCATTGCAAAACACATCAAATGGCTTTTCTATATCTAGCTGCGCCAGAACAGGAGCAGTGGTTAGCAATTCCCACAAGGTATGGAAAGCTGCCTCGCACTCCTCTGTCCAGGTGAACTTATGGTCCTTCTATAGCAGACTCGTCATTGGTTTGGCAATCTTAGAGAAATCCGGTATGAAGCGACGATAATAACCAGCTAATCCAAGAAAACTCCGAACCTCATGAACTGTGGTTGGTGCCTTCCAATCCATAACCTCTTGTACCTTGCTAGGGTCTACTGAGATTCCACTTTCTGATAACACGTGACCGAGAAAAGAAACTGTCTTCAGCCAAAACTCACACTTACTAAACTTGGCATACAACTGATGATCTCTGAGTCAGGTTAAGACAATTCTAAGATGCTCTGCATGATCTTGCTCGTTCTCTGAGTATACTAGGATGTCATCAATGAACACAATCACAAACTTATCCAATTCTGGCATAAAGACTGAATTCATCAGATACATAAAGTATGCAGGAGCATTTGTCAGACCAAAGGACATGACAAGATACTCGTACAAACCATATCTGGTGGAAAACGTGGTCTTGGGTATATCTTGGGGCCTAATCTTGATCTAATGGTACCCTGATCTCAAATTGATCTTAGAGAATACATTGGCTTTTGACAATTGATCAAACAAGATATCAATCTGAGGCAGAGGATACTTGTTTTTAATTGTCACTGCATTTAGTGGCCTGTAGTCCATGCAGATCCTTAAAGAGTTATCCTGCTTCTTCTTCACAAACAGTGCGGGACATCCCCATTCAGACGAACTTGGATGAATCAAACCCCTAGTCAACAGATCCTGGAGTTGCTTCTTCAACTCTGCTAATTCATTTGGAGGCATCCGATAAGGCCTTCTTGAGATCGGTGGTGTTCCAAGAATCAACTCAATGGCGAACTCAACTTCTCTATCCAGTGGAAGACCGGGTAACTCATCTGGAAACACGTCCGAAAACTCGCACACTACCGAAATCTTGGCTAGAAGAGTGGTTTGAACTGCACAGGTCGTACTGGTCAGATCTATTCTCTGAGGTAAGAATACTTGAAATGTGCCTTCTCCAACAGGTTCCTTGAGAGAAATACTTCTTCCTTCAACGTCAATTATTACTCCTATCTTATTCATCCAATTCATTCCCATAATTACATCCAGAACTAGCCTAGGCATAACTATTAAATTAAGCTTATACTGTCTGTCTGCTATATTTAGGGTTACCCCTCTAACTATCTGATTAGTTAACAGATCAGCCCCAGCTGAACTTATCTGATAAGCACATTCCAATTCAACTATCTTTTGCTCATACTTCCTTGCAAGTGCTTGACTTATAAATGAATGAGATGATCTAGAATCAAACAAAACGACTGCAGGATGGTTGTTGATAGAAAACATATCGACGGTCATGGGCTCTCCTTTTGGGATGTCATCTATAGTGGTGTGGTGCACACGAGCTTGATATTGGTTCTGCTGCTTCTTGGGAAAAGGACAAAACTTTGCAAAGTGTCCCAACTGGTTGCAATTGAAGCACGGTCCTCTTACTGAAGTAGCAGCTCCAGATGAACTGCCTTGTCCTGCCTTGGCCTGTGGCACCGCCATCTTGAATGGCTTCTGGTTCCTCTGAGGTTGCTGGGCATTCTGGTTCTTCCTCTGCGGTGGCCTGAACCTTGCACCAAGAGCAGGTAGACAATACGCAGAACGATTGGCCATCGAGGCTCTAGGCTAGGACGGACCTGACTTAAAGGCCCTCTTATGAGTCTTAGATGCAACATACACATTGTCGTTCTTTTCTTGTTTCAAGTAGTCACTAATGAAGTCATTAAAACCAGTCCTTGTGTTGGTACCCACATGTTTCATCATCTTGGGATTCATACCTCTCTTGAAACTCGCGATCTTCTTGGCATCGGTATTCATCATGTTAGAAGCATAACGACTTAGATTGTTGAATGCATGTAAATATTGTGTCACAGTCTTGGTGCCTTGATTCAGTGCTAGAAATTCTCCAAGCTTCATTTCTATCAGACCCGGTGGAATGTAAACTCCACGAAAAGCCTCAGTAAATTCCCTCCAAGTAATGTGGGCATTGGGGGGAAATGTGGTGCGATGATGCTTCCACCACATTCCTGCAGGGCCTTGTAGTTGATGAGCTACATACTCCGTCTTCCATACCTCCGTCATTCTCAGTACACGGAACTTATCTTCCATGGTGTTGATCCATTCTTCGTCATCTAGTGGCTCTGCCACTTCCTTGAAGATCGGTGGCCTGGTGTCCATGAAGTCCTTGAAACTACTATACTGGTTTGCCTCATGTCCGCCTAGTTTAACCAATAGCGGGTGTTGTCTGCAATATTGCGCAAGGCAGGTTCCATATTTTGCTGCATGCCCTCCATGTGTTCGCTGACTCCCAAGAAACTGTGCGAAGAACTGTTCTACAGTTTACGGTGGAGGAGGAGGAGGTGGGGTGGATCATGGGTCTCATTCCCAGTGGCACTACCACCTGCCTCAACGGCGTCATACACCATATGGCGAGTGTTCGACATCTGCATATTTTAGCAACAGTAATTATTAGGCGATGTTGTAATAACTGTAGTTGAATGAAAAATTATACCGTACTGAATTGACTGGAGACAATAAATTCATATAATAAAATAGAGGCACAATACGTCATTCCAATTAACACAACATCACTAATTAGATTACTTAAGCGCAACACATCGCGTCCATTACAACCAAGTTGCCGGCATACATACACTGGACTTTCTGACGTTCAGATATCGTCACAACCACATCCAAGTTTTCTAACATTACATCAAGGCCTTAGTCTTTCTACTCAAGAGTACATGCCAGATATACCAACCATGCAAAAGATCAGCACAAAAGAAACCCTAGTAGCTAGCGTACAACTACTAGCCTACTCGTCGTGGTCGCTGTCTAAGTCAGAGATGTCACCATGGTCACCATCATCTTCATCCTCATCAGCTGGTGCATCAGGCTCCTCGGGGTCCTCATCCTCGTCCAGATCCATCTCTGCTGTGCTAGGAGGAACGTAAGGGTGGAGCTGGTTATGCAGTTGCTGAACCTCCTCGTGCACGTTGTTGTTGTATTCTTCTGCATTAGCCAATTGCTGCTCTAGCTCAACCTGTCGAGCTCTAAGAACATCTTCTACAGACCAGGCTTCATTTATCTGGTGGAGCACATGGATCAACATGTGGTCAGCGTTCCTGTTAGCGGTGGTTAGCCGCTCAAGCTGCTCTCTCAGTGCACGGATGTCTCCCTCAAAGACTCCAGTCCTCTAGGTCACCTGATCCCTCTAACAGGTCAACTGAGCCATCTCTGCATTGAGCCTCTCAATCTCAGCGTCATGATCCCTCTGAAGCTGACGTTTGTCATCACGGGCCTAGCCAAGAGCACCAGACACACGTCTCAGGCTACCTTCTACTCCATCGAAAGTCCTCATCACCGCGAACATAGTGCTCATAGCATGGTTGTCACTGCTCTATGCTTCTACTGCACTAATCTCTAGAGGTCTTCCTTTGGCCTGCTGCCATGAGTCAAAGAAGGGGTTGCCCCTTGGAAAGACTCCAGCCATAGCGGCTACCAACTCCTGAGGAAAACGATCCATGATGTCCCTCAAGATCTCGAATGCGGCCCTATCAGCTCCCTCCTTAGCGGTTCTGCCAGTTGACTCATAGCGCCATCCGGTCCACTCAGAATCATCACCTCGGGGACGAACAACGGCCTCCACAGTGACCAACAGTCCATCACCCAACTGCTCATTGGTCTAGAAATAATGGGGCTCCATTCCATCATGATAGCCTACTGGGCTGAGCACTCTCCATAAGAGCGTAGGCATCCCAAACTCTCCAAGAAAGGTGTGTCGCTGACGGGTATGTGGAGCAAGCTGATGGTGGGGAGCTCTACCTCCAGTGGACTTGCAAGCTGTCTGCTTGGTGCATGCCATTTGTAGCAAAATTTTATTACCCCCGTGAGAACATATATTAAGTTGTCATTTTTATCAAAATGGAATAATCAACTTATAAGGGAAGGAACAATGCCATGAATGATATGCAAAACAATATGATGCATGCACGTTCCGTACGTTCTCACAAACTCAGTAAAAAAAATTACTAGCGGTATAGACGGTGGCATACAATGGTCTCTCATGAATGCGTAACTAATACGTACTACACGATAGCGCTGTTATGTACCTGCAGAAGATTTACTTTAGCCCAAACCCTCATAGTATGAATAATATACAAGAAAGTAGTAAAGTAATCTACTCGCTCTACATGCATCCCTAGATATGCGTACCACGGTAGCAACTACCCAAACCATCGTCCTATTGACGGCATCGTCACCATAGGACAAAATTTCCCACACATTGGATACCTTCATATAAACATGCATATAACACGTCCATAATTTGGCATCATATAAGCACTTCCCTAGATCGATAGTGTATCTAATCATGCTCTCACAACTACCACTTACCGAGGCATAGAGGCAATTGATCCAAACATTACCACTTAAGCGAATGGCACTCATACAATAGCACATCGTATGAGCAACGAAATAGAAATATGATGCAAGAACCCCCAAGTCAGTACTTAAACAAGCCACCTAGTATCCTTAACTGGGCATAAAGGATATGACAACTGACACACTATTAAGTTTTAAATCCTAGGTTTAAACACTGTTTTGTTTTAAATACACATGTGAACAATAATCTGTTAAACCTTGCTCTGATGCCAGCTGTAATAGAACCGACCAATTATACAAAATTAAGTAAGAAAATCACCCGCCAAAGCAGATAATTTAGTTAACTTAAGCCCATATAACCCGGTAGTCCATGAAACCACGAAGGATTTCAAACCAACCAACATACAAACCAAGATCGTACAAGTTTAGCAGCCACCGTCACATATTACATAAAGTTCGCAACAATAGTTGAATACATCGGGGTTTAGAACATAAAGTTATTACAAACCAGTTCAATATAAAGTAGCGAAAGCAAATAGTTTCATAAACCCCATAGACACACAATTAGTTTAAATACAGTGCCAGGAGATGGACATTTCCAACAAAAGCATTAGATAAGATACAGGGAGCGACCATTTCCCTTGGTCCTAGTTGTCGCCCATCGCTGGATACAGGCAGTTGATGCAATAGTCGTAGTACATCTGACCATCTGCAACAACAATGGGAACAACGCCCTAAGTACGAGAAAGTACTCAGCTAGACTTACCCGTCGTAAACCAAAATAAAGTGACACCAAGGAGTATGCAAGACTTTCTTTTAGTGGACTAGCTGACTCATTTGCGAAAAGCATAAGCTATCATGACTAAACCATTTTAGGTAATTTGCATCATGTTTATTATAACTTATCCATCTAGGTAAGCACCTATGCTATAGCAATCACTTGATTAACCAATAACATCCAGTTACCACTTGGATTTAGCATTTCCAACATCATCCATATAACCATCAGTGTTCCATCATCATTACTGCGATGCCGTAACTCAAGTCAAGTCCTCACTATCCAGGAGCGATGGCGATTCGAATGGATTTCTAACCAGCTGGTGATTTACACCTCAGATAAACCACAATTACCCGTTAAAGTGAGCCACAGATCACCAATGACACTATCTAGGTAAACGTCACGGGACAAATTGGAGCCGCAGTACCCAGGGACCGCCTGACAGCCGGGACACACCTTAGGCTCACTCTTTGCGTCCCCGTCATACCCCCTGCAGCACCAATACGCGTACCCATGTAGATCCCAGCCCGAATAATGCCACTAGCTTTGCGGTCCAAAGGTACTTTATTCAGCTAGCCAAATGTGAGGCATGCATTCAACATGACAAGAGGGACAAGCAACGATCGGTCCTCAACCGACACAGACGGAAAACTAATAGCACCCCAAAACCCTATCTGGTTGCCTCCAACTTTTTTTGTTTGGTCTCTAGTTATCCATCAACACATAGTTATTTCTAGGATATCATCCATTCCATAGCTAAAATATTCCAGTAACCACCTATAATTGTAGGTGACCGGAAAATCACCGATCGCTACCGGTCTAAGCAGGGCTAAGCAGTATTCGATGCTAAACTTAATTAGGTAATAATATAGCAAGGATAGTAATAAATGCATCAATGGTTTCACTCAACTCCTATAACTTAATGCACAATATAAAGAATTACTTTTATAAATTTGGAGACTTATAATGCTCTGGGGCTTACCTCGTTCGAAGGAACTGGGTTGGTGGTCCACACACTCAGGTAGATCCTCTTCTTGCTCATCTACCTCTGGCACCACTTGTGCCTAGATTTCTTGTGGATCGGACCCGGTCTGTTCCTCTTGCACTGCCACTAGCGCTTCCTCCTGCGATCCTGTATGATGCAAGTGTATAAGTGAATATTCAAATGGTGCATCGAATGCGATAGCATGCGACGATCATGATGACATGATGTGCAGATGAACACATTGACCTTATTGGATAGCATAAAGGAAAAAGTATTCTACAAGATAGTCAACATCATCCAAGATCAGTCACTACGAATACATGTCTTCTACAACATTCTCTTCTACCACTAATTCCGGCTACTTTTACACTAACATATAACCCTAACATGAGTGCTACTACACTTTATCAACACAACCACATTAACTTGTCAAGTGTTGGGCATTCTTAACGTCATTACAAAAAGTAGACTTAGTTTTCTAATTCTGATAACGGCGCCAAAGATGCCGAACCTATCCCTCATGCCACTTAAGCCAAGTTGTCATCCCTAGCATGACATGAGAGACGCGGTATTGAAATATGCAACTGCTCTTCTAAATGAATAATAAATAAGATCTGCAAGCGCACAGATTAATACCGATGTAGCATTTTAACCGGGAAGTATTCCAGGTATCGTTATTTATATTTTTACCACTGGGAAGGGATTACTAACATCAATGTTGATTATGGAATGGAATATAGGAATGAGTATCAATCATTGCATGTATAAGTGAGAGCATTCATCTATCTCTTGCATACAGGGGTAAGTGTCACATAAAATATAGATAAAGTATGAATGGTGACAAAGATAATTAATCTGATCAGCTAGCCACATATAATAATGATAAGCACCTCAACAGATATTCTAGCAAGTCATTAGCATGGTATTAGGACGAACTACAAGGATATTTCCTAAGTTATTCTTAACTATAAAGTCTAGCATATCATAGTTAGTGCAAGTACACTTGGCAATCATTGCAAGAAAGGACTACGCCCATGCATAGTGATATTATCAAGGAAGATGAGAAACATAGCAATCACTCCCCCGTAATAATGTTGCTCTGCCTGCCTTACACACGGGAGGGGGACTATATAAGAACCAACGAAGCTGTCACCATCGCGGACCACCCCACGATCCGGCATATAAGGTGCAATCGCAGATAAATATGGTCTAAGCACCACGCCTACACAATATTTATCATTTACCCATGGATCCGATGGATAAACGCTATACGATCCTAAACATGTATATAATTCCAATCTAACTAAGCCAAGCGTATAACTACGATAAACTAAGAACAATATAATCGCAAACATAAACAAGTAGAGCATAGTCATAATCAATATATTGAAATAGAACAAAGTTGTATTCATAATATTGAAGAACAATGATGAACAATGAAGAACAGTAGAGGAATTACTAAGAATCCTCTTGACAGATCCGAAAACCAATCGAAGATTGACTCCTTCTAGTTCTAATCCTATGTAGCTATGCTATACTAGAGATCTAATTGATGTGGTGGCTCTAACGCTTGATCAGAGACTCTCCTCCTGAGATTAGGGTTTGAGGAATTGAGAATGAGGGAGTGCCTCCTCCAGGGGCCAGGGGTCCTGCTTATATAGCCCCCTCAAGTGAACGTGGGCCGTCGGATCAAACCGACATTAATCGCATGGTTTTCCTTGATCTCTTAGGTCGGTGGAGCATAATCCGCGAGACGGAGCCTGATTGGCTCTCAGGCCAGGGCAAGCGCCCTAGGGAGCAGGGCGGGCGCCCTGCCTCCGGGCCCGTTCGTCCTCCTGTTCGATCTTGTGGCTTCTAGAGTCTTCTAGATGATAGAAAATCGGTGAACACGTTATTATCTCTATGTAAACCCGATGTGTGGGCCTTTCCTCCGTATTTTCTGATAACCCCCTGCAGAAACAGACAAACACCAAAACTCATGGAATTCTGTCAGATAAAACCCTAAGTCTAGGTGTTGGTTTCATTTGGATCCTTTTCTTTATTTATTTGATAACTATATTTCGTACTTAAGGACCGTCAACAAACTCCCCCAAGCTTACCTCTTGCTCGTCCCTGAGCAAGGATAGACTCATTATGGATCAGAAGTTGCTGCAACGCCTTTGAACGTTGACGGTACATATGCTTTCAAATAAGGTCTCATCCCTGAGTTAGAGTAAACTGTCAAGACTTAAAACTTACTCATTTTACCTTTCACCATGGGGCTTGCAACCGTCACCTGCATCTTGAGTGGTTAAAAGATAGAACGGTCTAGTCAAACGCCATGTCTCTTATTCTTGATCAGCTATAGCTCTGGAGTTTTTGTAAATTTTTCAAATAAAACACAGAGATTCCTTGTATGACTTTCTCGGGTCTCTCTTTTGTGGTATTTCTGGATCCTTACCAAGGCAGTAATGCTATATGCCTTGTCTCTCAAAGTATGTGGTATTTATGGTATAAGGCGTAGTGACATTGCCTTCTCTCTCACCCTACACTAATAAGGCTTTGATATCTGGAGCTCATAGGTGGGAGATACAGTATACATACTCATAGAACATTTATTGCATAGTCAAACCATGGATCCAGAGAAACAAGTCAATAAGTCAAATCAAGATTTACATGTGTGGTGAATGAGTGGTGTATGGTGATGATGGTGATAACAAAAGTCTAATGCTCTTTTTGAGGGAATACATACCTTTCTTGCTTTTTAAAACTTTTGAGGGGAATGAGATGCTCTATTTTTTTTCTCTTCTCTTTTTTTTCTCTCAGGTGGGTATCTTGTACCCCTAATTCTACTGTCGGACACATGTCCATTTTTACCTCTCGTCTCACTTTTTCTTTCTTCGAGGTTCCGAGCACTTGCTCCTTTTTATTTCCTCGTATTTATATTTTTTTTAGAGCAATCTCCCTCTTTTGAAAATATAGCAAGTGGTAGTAGAAATGACTTGAGCATTAACTTCACATGGAATAATAGGAATGGGATAATGTTTTTGGCTATTCTCTCCCGGGTCAGGAGTAAAATAATTTTGGGTGAATCTGGAGATGGAAATGAGTAGATATATGTGGATGCGTACTTCCTGAGTAGAAGCAGCATGTATGAGTGAACGTGCAAGTGAATCTTGATTTTAACCACATGACAAGTTCCTAAGGGTCTACACAGCTTGACCACACTCAATGCCCATAAGCAGTAAGTAGTAAAAGTGCGGCTCTTAATCTAACAAGCATGTATATATGGCTGTGGTAGGAATTTAAACTCTCATCATACAGGAACTCATCATGCAACATTTTAAAGATTTTTAAAGATAAAATTCTCTAGAATTCTAGCATCTCTAGGAACAGATAAACAGCAGCTCAACCTTCCCATATCATATCCGCTAACAACTTAGACTTCAGATCAAGTTCTCTTCCCACTAGTTCAGGTTTAGAGCCAGTTTTAAATTATAATAGTTATGTCTAAACTAGAGAGAGAACAAATTTGAAAATTAGGCAGAGCAACTATTCATCATATCCATGCTAGAGTTTTATTTTCAAGATTCAGTTTAGCATAGCTACTTTATTTATTTATTAAACTAAGCAAATATATATAAACACAAAATATTTATTTGGGTTTTCATGATTATGCATCTTTTTATTTTAATAAAGCATAGGTATAAATGTAGATAAAAATACTTATCGGGATAAATGGGGGTGCTCTCCCCCAAGCTGGATCTTGACGTAATTTCTTCTGATGTAGCTAGCAGGTGCAGAGGTGTATTTGAATGTCGGCAGCACCCTGACAACGATTAGGATATCCTCCGTCTGCTAGTCTTCCTGAATTCTGTGGAGCTCAAATAGACAACAAAGCTTCGGGGAACTTGATTAAGCGTTAGCATAAATATCTAGCCTTTATCATGTTTGAGCTTCCTTGATAAATGTCACTCTCTATTTTTATTTTCATTTTTATAGAACAGAAAAAATATATATTATTTATTTTTTTATGCCACCACAGTGAATGTACTTATGGGTTTTATGCCACTCGCATACTCACATGGGGCTTACTGTTTTCAACATTTTTTTAGACAGAATGAACATGATTAACTGAGCAATAATTAAAGGGAAAATGATAACTACCAAGTTTACCTCTTGGCACGGCGTTCGGTGTTTTTAAGTCCTCCGAACAGGACTTCTTTTCTTCTTAGTTGTCCTGGGATTTGGGTGGCGTAGACGGTGGTTCCGGCAGCGCCTCTTCTTCTTGTGTAACTGTCTTCACTTTCCATACCCGACTTGGTGCTTCGGTCTCCTGTTGTGTATCCTCGGGCCTTATGACCTCTCCTTCATAGTCTGCTCATACGTCCTTGATGGTTTGCCTCCTTTGGTTACGGTTACGTCGCCTTCTTCTTGTCCTGACCTGCTTAGAATCTTCAACTATATAGTTAGGGTCATTAAAGTAGCGGCGTACCTTCTCAGAGGGGAAATGCATATGGACTTCTCCGGTTCCAATGTAGATGATTGCTTTGACGGTGCCTAGGAACGGTCTTCCTAGGATGATGGGTGGATCGTACTCGTCGTCTCCCATGTCAATGACCTGAAAGTCTATATGGACAAAATGATCGTTAATTTTAACAGGGACATCGGTTACTATACCTTTGACCTTTCGGGATGTCTGATCTGCCATCTGGAGCTGAGTGTATGTTGGTTTTAAGGGCATGGTCCCGTACAAGAGCTGATAGGTGACTGTGGCCATTATGTTGACGCCTGATCCAGTGTCGCAGAGCGCCTTCTGAAAGGAGTATCCATTGATTGAGCACTCAATGCTTGGCATACCTGGGTCGTCCTTCTTGTTCAGGAAGGGCGACTTGAGTCGACCATCTTGACCTCCTTGAACTGCAGTGACCATCTTAGCTGATTCGGTCCATCCTTGGTTGTTCTTGTTCTGCTTGATCCTCCTATTGGTCCTCTTCCTTGGTTCATGTTGGGGTTGCTCTGGGATTTGTGTAATCTTGTTCTTGAAGGAAAACGTCTCCTTCCTCCCCTTGATGTTGAAGTTGATCTTCGCAGCGCTGGCGTAGATGACAGCTCCCGAGGTGTTCAGGAATGGCCTTCCCAGAATAACTGGTGACCTCTCATCGGACCTGGTCTCTATCACCACGAAGTCAGCTGGAGCATACGAGGTACCAACTCGGACACACATGTTCTTTAATATTCCTTTAGGAAAGCTTAGTGTCCGATCTGCAAGCTGCAAACACATAGTTGTTTCTGATAAAGGATATGTAAAGAATTTTTCATAGAGTACCCTGGGCATAATGTTGACGCTGGAGCCAAAGTCGCAGAGTGCTTCTGGGAAGTCCACCATGCCGATGAAGATCGGGATGACGGGGCATCCTGGATCGCCTCTCTTGACTGGCAGAAGGTCATTATGTACTCCGACAGCGGGATTACTCCAACAGTTACCTGCATCAAACATGTCTACAAGATTTGCAGATTCTAATCCTTCCGGTTGTGATGGTATACCAGGGTTAGTAGCAGGAACAGCAGCAACTATTTGATTTAACTGAGATTCAATCATTTTATTAAAGCTAATTTGGTTTTTGATGGCAGTAGAGAAATTATCCATTCTATTATTTATGTTTTCTAGTATTTTATCATTGGATGCCAATTTCTTAGACAAGTTATCCATTAGCTTTCCTTGATTAGACACTAACTCTCTCAGGGGTGGAAAATTATTATTGTTGTTGTAAGAGTTATTACCTTGATAATTACCTGAGTAGTTACCTGAGTAGTTAGGCCTCTGTTGATTCCAACCTTGATTTTGTTGAGGACGGTTGTAGTTGTTGTTGTTGTTGATGTACCTTGCATCCTCAAGCATCTCAGGGTAGTGATTGCCTGAGTGTCCAGTATCTCCACATTCCTCACAAGTCATGTGAGAGTCATAGACGTTCATGACTTCTCTTTTGTCTCCAGCTTTGTCATCGAGCTTTTTCATGAGTAGGTCTAGCTTTGCAGACAGCATGTCTACCTCCTTGAGCTGGTGCATACCTCCACCCTTCTTGCGTGTTTGAGTCCTCTCTTCGTTCCAACCTTGGTTGGACGCTATCTTCTCCACAAGGGCTGTAGCTTGTGGTATGGTGAGTGATAGAAATGCGCCTCCAACTGCAGCATCCATGGTCTCACGAGCACTAGTGATGAGCCCATGATAGAAAGTCTGCATAAGTAGCCAGCTTTCCATTCCATGATGGGGACATTCTAGGATGTAATCTTGAAAGCGCTCCCATGCTTCTGGAACGGATTCATCATGTTGTTGCTGAAAACTTGTAATCTTCCCACGGAGAGCATTGGTCTTGCCTATGGGAAAGAACTTAGCCAGAAAGTTCGTAGAGCAGAGTGCCCACGTAGTGTTCTTATCCTTCGTCGCGTAGAACCACTGCTTCGCTCTCCCCAATAGTGAGAATGGGAAAAGGCGAAGTAGTATGGCGTCTCTGGGAACATCTAATATAGTGAATGTGCTGCAAATCTCTAGGAAGTGTTGGAGATGAGCACTTGCATCTTCGTGCGGCTTCCCACAAAACTGGTTGGCTTGTACCATGTTGATGAGCCCTGGCTTGAGCTCAAAGTTCTTGTCGATGGCCGCGGCAGGTCCAGTGCGGATGTTGTCCGTAGTGGGAGCTGAGAACTCGCGGATCGTCTTGTTCGCCATGGCTGCGAACTCTGTTGACAAATTCCGGATGAAACTTCGGCGGTCTTCTGGATTGGATGAAGTGTTGCGTCGAAGTGTTGACTTCTTGAGCTTGGCTCTTGCCCCTCTGATTAATGCTTCGGGGTTGTCAACAAAATTTTCTGGAAGATGTCCTCTATTCATACATCACCCTGCAAAACAATAAGAATGGAAAAATACAGGGGTAAATCTGTATGGGAGAATTGATGATCTCAATCACTTAATGATGCGAATGATGACTCAAATTCTGTATTCATTCCTTATTAGTAAATCAACCTTTCCCGGCAACGGCGCTAAAAATGCTTGTTGGGCATTCTTAACGTCATTACCAAAAGTAGACTTAGTTTTCTAATTCTGATAACGGCGCCAAAGATGCCGAACCTATCCCTTATGCCACTTAAGCCAAGTTGTCATCCCCAGCATGACATGAGAGACGCGGTATTGAAATATGCAACTGCTCTTCTAAATAAATAATAAATAAGATCTGCAAGCGCACAGATTAATACCGATGTAGCATTTTAACCGGGAAGTATTCCAGGTATCGTTATTTATATTTTTACCACTGGGAAGGGATTACTAACATCAATGTTGATTATGGAATGGAATATAGGAATGAGTATCAATCATTGCATGTATAAGTGAGAGCATTCATCTATCTCTTGCATACAGGGGTAAGTGTCACATAAAATATAGATAAAGTATGAATGCTGACAAAGATAATTAATCTGATCAGCTAGCCACATATAATAATGATAAGCACCTCAACAGATATTCTAGCAAGTCATTAGCATGGTATTAGGACGAACTACAAGGATATTTCCTAAGTTATTCTTAACTATAAAGTTTAGCATATCATAGTTAGTGCAAGTACACTTGGCAATCATTGCGAGAAAGGACTACGCCCATGCATAGTGATATTATCAAGGAAGATGAGAAACATAGCAATCACTCCCCCGTAATAATGTTGCTCTGCCTGCCTTACAGACGGGAGGGGGACTATATAAGAACCAACGAAGCTGTCACCATCGCGGACCACCCCACGATCCGGCATATAAGGTGCAATCGCAGATAAATATGGTCTAAGCACCACGCCTACACACAATATTTATCATTTACCCATGGATCCGATGGATAAACGCTATACGATCCTAAACATGTATATAATTCCAATCTAACTAAGCCAAGCGTATAACTATGATAAACTAAGAACAATATAATCGCAAATATAAACAAGTAGAGCATAGTCATAATCAATATATTGAAATAAAACAAAGTTGTATTCATAATATTGAAGAACAATGATGAACAATGAAGAACAGTAGAGGAATTACCAAGAATCCTCTTGACAGATCCGGAAACCAATCGAAGATTGACTCCTTCTAGTTCTAATCCTATGTAGCTATGCTATACTAGAGATCTAGTTGATGTGGTGGCTCTAAGGCTTGATCAGAGACTCTCCTCCTGAGATTAGGGTTTGAGGAATTGAGAATGAGGGAGTGCCTCCTCTAGGGGCCAGGGGTCCTGCTTATATAGACCCCTCAAGTGAACGTGGGTCGTCGGATCAAACCGACATTAATCGCACGGTTTTCCTTGATCCCTTAGGTGGGTGGAGCATAATCCGCGAGACGGAGCCTGATTGGCTCTCAGGCCAGGGCGGGCGCCCTAGGGAGCAGGGCGGGCGCCCTGCCTCCGGGCCCGTTCGGCCTCCCGTTCGATCTCGTGGCTTCTGGAGTCTTCTAGATGATAGAAAATCAGTGAACACGTTATTATCTCTATGTAAACCCGACGTGTGGGCCTTTCCTCCGTATTTTCTGATAACCCCCTGCAGAAACAGACCAACACCAAAACTCGTGGAATTCTGTCAGATAAAACCCTAAGTCTAGGTGTTGGTTGCATTTGGATCCTTTTCTTTATTTATTTGATAACTATATTTGGTACTTAAGGACCGTCAACATCAAGCAACACCAGCAAGTGATTTGGTGCTTCCAAGATACACCAAATCTTCATTATTAAAGTAAGGATACATAAGGAATATTACTTTATATTCAATTTAAACTATGGTTACAACTGCAACCTATATTTCTAGTGTATAGAAAAAAATCTATAAAATTATAGTAGCATAATCCTACTCAAAGTAGCCTACCATAAAAGTTTCATAGTATTTGGATAAGTAAAACAACCTACACAGAAATGACAAGTTGTGGCATATAAATGAGCATGAAAATACTTTGTACTACGAAAAGTATCAAACAACAGATTTAGTATTTTTTCCATGATCTACATAGTAAACAAACACTATACAAAATTTATCCTATGCATGTTTTATACAAATTTCTCTCTAGCAAAAATAACAAAAATCAGCCAATAAAGGCACTTGAGCTACACATCAAATCATTTCTGAAATCCTTTTCAAAATCAGCCATGGAAAATGATAAGTGCACCCCACTGCTGCACCCCAGCTCCACGCAGAGGGACAGATAGGCGGGGCCCGTGGGTCAACCGGCCCCACCGGTCAGCGGGACCCGAGGCGGGCTCGCCGTTGACCGATGGCAACTCACGACCGACGAGGCTAGCGGCCACACGGTCACCACCTACACGCTCTACGCGACGACCCACACTTGGTGGGATAGAGAACGAAGCCATTGGCTCACCAGCGCAAGCTCGCCAGCGGCCGTGGTGGGCGGTGATGCAGGCATGGCGGCGGAGGCACCCTTTTTAGCTAAGGCAAAGTGAGTAGAGGTGCGTAGTGGCTCTGCAGAATCAAGGCGGACACAAGAAGGGGAAAAGGGGAGGAAAAGGGGAGTGGAGGAGCTCCGGCCACACGCGGCCATGAACGGCGGCCATGGCGTCGTGGCGGAGGAGGCGCTCAATTGAGCCTTACCCTGTCGAAAACGGTGGCGATGGTGTGAGCACGAGAAGGAGGAAGGCGAGGCGGAGCTGCACGCAAGGTGAATCGGAAAATGGCGGCGTGGTGGAGGAGCACGACGCTGGCGGGTGACGCGGTGGTGCGCGGTGGCGGAAGCCAATGCGTGCGCGCACTCAGCTGCTGCTGGCTCAGTAGGAGAAAAAGAGAGGGAGCAGGGGAGGCGGACGAGCTCGCGGCTATGTAGGCCAGCATGGAGGGGCGCGGGGGCTACCGGACGGCCAGGTGCTCGCCGTCGCCGGCGCATGACGGCCACAGGGCGCGCGGGAGCGGGTGCGGGCGAGCGCACGAGGTGGGCCAGGCCGGCTTCGGCCATGGGCTGAGAAGTGGGGTGCACTGCCCGTTAACTCAAAACTGCCTTTTCTTTTATAATTTCAAAACCAGAATTTTCTAACCAGTCCCAAATTCAAATTTTAAAGTAGAAAAAGGCATTTTCAAAACTTGACCCCAAAACAAAAGTTGTTCAAAATTTAATTATGTACAATATTGCTTTAGGCCACATTTTGAAATTCCAAACAGATTTTGAAATGGGGATTCAAAGTTCATTTTAAATCAACTTTCCATTTTTCTAGATTATTTTTAAAAAGCAAATTTTGAGGAAATTTTGAATACCAAACCTGCTCAAATTTTATGCTAAACATTTCTAAATGATTTGCACTTATTACCAAACATGTTTTAATGGCCTAACAGACATAATCAGGGTAAAATTGTATTTAAACAAGCACATGCAACATTTATGTTTCGAAGTCATGTTTTGCATGTTTCAACTCAATGTTACACTAATATTACATGTGATTATGAATGCAAGATGATGCTCATGCCCATGATTTGAAATGCTTAATGCAATGCTTAACACCTAGGGTGTTACAGCGGTGGTGCGGATGCTACAGAGGTCACTACAGAGGGTACTGAGTCCTTGGTGGAGGCTACTATGGTTTCTGTAAAGGCTGCGGGGGCCTCTATGGAGGATCTGTTCCCAGATGTGCTGGGCGGAGACTCAAGCCCTGATGCGTCGAAGGTCTCCCCCAACGGTGGTCAATCCCCGATTCTCACTTTGGAGGTTCCTAGGCCAGGCGCGCATCGCATAGTGGCGTAGGTGTCAGAAGATGAGGAGGATACGCCTGATGCTGCGCGGCTTGATGCATCTACGGCATTTCCCCTTCACCTCAGTAAGGGTCTCATGCTTTTCGTTGTACTTGGTTTATGTTTTCTTTCCAACGATATTTTTGCCTGAGTGTTTGTTTGTTTCTGCCTCCTCCTCCCGTGGTTCAACCTTCACTGCAACCGACCGGGCTGAACTTGGAGGCTCCGACTTGTGAGTTGTGGGGTCTTTGAGTTTGTTTTTTGTTTCCTTAAAACCCTCTTTTGACCAGTTTTTTAATTCTTTAGCTGCCATCCTCGACGACGTTCTAGCTGTTTGGATCGAGTCTCTCGGCAAAGTCCACACCATTATCGGAGGTTATCTTACTTCCGTTTGTTTCATTTTATTGCTTGTTTGCTCATGGGTCTCATGTTTTTGTGGTATTTTTAGATCATTTCCGAGAGGGCTTGAAGAAGGTGGATTACTGGAAGCTTCTCCGTGTGCAGCTAGAGCACCAAAGCCTGGTGAGTGTACATTTTCTTTATTTTGTGAAGATTCCTTGGTTTGCTTTGCTGCTTCTTTGGTTATTTTACTAAGGAGGTGTTGTTTTTCAAGGTCACCATATGGCCTTGGCCATGGAAGAGCGTACAACAACGGAGATGCTAGGTCAGAACAACGTCATCGAGACGCTGAAGCGTGAGGTTGAAGTCTTGGGTGACGAAAACACCATGCTTTCTGCTAAGGTGACTAGGCTCACCGCTGAGGTGTTAGAGGTTGTGGACCTTCGCCTGAAGGTGTCAAGCTTCCGTGAAGATAAAGAGAGAGCAGAGGGCGAGGTAGTTCATTTGAAGAGACAAGTGGAAGAGGCCCAAACGTCAGAGGTGCTAGTTGTGGAGCGCGCAAGCAAAGTGAATGAGACTTGCGATAACCTCTGGAGTGCGCTTGATAAAGAGAAGCAGTTGAGCGCAGCTCTGCAGGAGCAGGTTTCTGTGCTAAGGAAGCGGATGGAGGCACTAGAAGGGCTTGCCCTAATTACTACCAAGACTTACAAGGTGGCGGTGGAGAAGTTTGGTGGTCAAACCTCTGCCCATCCAGAAGAGGCTAGCGCGTTCAACCTACTCACATGGTTGAAATCTCATGTGGAGAAGGTGCCCCCTTTGTGGGTGGTGCGGTGGATTTTGCTGCTCTTGCTAGAGCCACCAACTTTGGCAAAATGTTAATGCGCAAAGGGTGCACCCACGCTACCGAGGTGGAACGTGAAGCTCTAGCTGATGCTTCCTTGCTTGGTGAGGCCTCCGACGCATTGCGGAAGTCCGTGCGCAACTTTATTGGGTCATTTTGGAACCTTTTTGGTAGAGCATCTGCTAGGCAAATGGTGGAGGAGCGTCGAGCTAAGGTATTTTAGTTTGGTTGTACTTCCCTTGTGCACTCATTGGTTTTGACCTGCTCTTTTGATTGTGTTTGTGGTTTGGTTTTTTTAGGAATTACAGAAGGTCGGGAAGGTTTCCTCTGCTCGGCCTTGGCTAATATCTTCACCCGCTCCTGCTACTCTGGCTCCTGGTGCTACGCCTGCGGCTATTGCGGTGCCATTGCTCGTCCTTGCCCACGCTGCGGAGGCTTCCAAGGAGAAGGAGATCATCGGTAGTTCCACTACTGCTGCCACGTCTGGAGATGATTCTTTTTAGGTGGAGGTGGAGCCGTTCCAGGTGCCGGTACAACATCCATGGTGGCTCCAGAAGACACTGAGATGTAGATTTAGGTTCAGATTTGTGTTGCTAGGAGAGATGTCTTTGTATAGTATCTTGCTACACTTAGTAACATACCCCCTAAGGTCTTTTCTGTATATTTGAATCCTACGCAGGTTTCCGATGGAGGTCCTGCGTAGGATGTTGCCCCGTTAACATTCTATTTGAATGGTATTTTTGTGAGTGGCAAACTCTAGGGGGTATTGGCAGAGGTTTTTCCCAGGCTCCACTGCTGCTGATATGTTTGAGGATGTGGAGCGGTATATTGACGATGAAGGCGCCGAGTTTACCCGCTCTTTAGCTTGGCAGGGACCTCCGCCTTCTTTAGTTGCAATGTTGATTTGTTTAGGCTCTATTTTATTAGATGATGTCGGAGGTCTATGCAATGTTACCAAATGCCTAAAAATGTCGAATGTTTTTTTATTGATGATTCCATCTTACAACTATTTTTATTATGTTCCTTCTCTGGATGTCGTGGAGAGCTGGCTTGTGCCTATTTTGAGAGTCGTGCCTCCGCCTTATTCTCCCTTTGTAGCATGTGAAGATGAACCTATGCGCTGTGGCCAAGGAGGGTGGTTGTGCCTTGCTCTATGAGAGGTTTGCCTGCATCGGTGGCCTCCGCTTGTTCCTCCAAAGGTTCTTAGTCTTGCCTATCTCGCTAGTGGGGGTGGTGTTGGTCAAGCCTCGTAGTCTGCTGCGGAGGTTTGTTTATGGCTGCAACCTCCGTCTCTATGCTTTCTTGCAGCTGTTGGTTTCTATGTGGTGGTGTGTGGAGAAGTCGAGGCGGTGCTCGTGTTCGATCTTGTAGGTGTTGCGGAGGCTTTGGTGCAACTTGAGTGATTGTCGGTTGCTTCTTGGAGGACCTCCGCATGGTCTGATCATTTATCAGAGGTTGAAGAAGTCTTTCTTGCACACGTCCTTTGTTTGCTGTTGAGCTCCTTCTTTTTTGCGAGCGGCGGTTGACGGCTGTGCGCACACCTGTGGAACATGTGTGATGCCGGTCTACACCCGCTTGCTGACTTGTTTTGTGGGGGATCTTACGAGTCTTCGTGCGATCCCCCTAATGGAGGTTGCCTCATGGCTTCTAGTATCAGCTTGCGGAGGCAATCCAGATGCTTGTAGTAGGTTCCGGGTTGTGGTTGCTCTCTCTTTTACGAGTCTTTGCACGGTTCCTTTCATGCTTATGTTGGATAAGGATAAACCTGTCTCCATGACCTTTGGGGGCAATGTTTAGGTGTAGCTGGTGCTAGGCTTTCTACTCTCCCCCCTTTCCTTTTCTCACTGAGTGAAGATTGCGGGGTGCTGTCAGGTTTTATAGTCTAGGATGCGTCGTATTGTTAAATGCTCTACTAAATGGCTACTGATTTGTCGTTGATATGATATAAATTTTTGGAGATTTTGCAAATATGCATTAATGTTATTCGTATCTCTAGCTATTAATACTCTAGGTGCCTGAATCATGTCAGGACTTCTTCCAGGTTTGTTGACCTCCGACGCCTCGGGCGGAGACATGTGCGTTTGCACTTTGTAGTTTGCATGGCTTTTTTGCCAATTGGAAGTATCTTCGTGATGCCTATTGCTTGGTAGGTCTTTCTTCATGGGCTAGGCCTTTTTTGGCCGCGGAGGTCGTCCATTATCAGGGAGCCTCCGGCTCCGGATAATGGAGGTCCTCTTTTGTTTCATTTTTATTTTGCCAAATTTTGTGGCTTCATTGCTGCCCACTTTTGACTTGCATAAAATGAGAACATTTCTTTTAGGGGAAAACCTCTTCATAGATTTGGAGGGTTTTTACATGGGTTCTGCCTCATTAAAACCTCACCTCTGCAAGGAGTTCCCCTTGTGAGGAAAAGAGTACAGGCCCGAAAAGTTGAAAGGAAAGAAACTTAAGGAAAACAAAGTCTAGACCTGGCTGAGAAAAGTAAAAATGAAGGGAGATGTGAGCTAACCGTCGCTTATAAGTTGCGCGGAGGCTGCTCTTACAATGCTTTAGATGTAAAATCTGCGAAGGTTGCTGTTGTTCCACGTGTGGAGCGTGGTTTTTCCTTCGCCGTCAGTTAGGAAGAATGACCCTGGTCCGCCTGATGTTGTTGCAGTGTAGGGCCCCTCCCACTTTGGCTGCAGCTTTTCGGCTATTGCTGCATTTGCTTTTCTTCGAAGGACTAGGTCTCCTTCTTTTATGTCCTTTCTTACTATTGATTTTTCCCTCCATTTCTTGGTTTGGTCTTGGTACTTGAGTATATTGTCGACAGCCTCTAGCCTGATACCTTCGATCATTTCCTTGGAATATTCCTCATCCTCCGCCATGGTCTACTGCATTGCGCAGAGGCTTTCATGCTTGATCTCTTCTGGTAGCATTGCTTCTTCTCCATAGAGTAGCTTGAAGGGGGTGAAGCCTGTTGTTCTGGAGGCTGTGGTGTTGTGCGACCAGACAACCTTCGGCAATTCTTCAACCCACTTGCCTTTGCGGAGGTTAAACAGAGTTTTGGATATGGCAGAGAATGTTTGCCCGCTCTACTGCTCCATTGGACTCTGGATGGTAGACTGAGGCGAAGGCTAGCTTGGTCCCAATGCTGGTGCAAAACTCTTTGAACTTGTTAGAATCGAACTGCTTGCCATTGTCAACTGTTAGTGTTCTTGGTACTCCAAATCTGTATACTATGTTTTGCCAAAAAAAATCTTCACTGAGTCAGAGGTGATTGATGCTAGTGGTTTTTGCCTCAATCCATCTTGTGAAGTATTCAATTGCGATGACTACTAATTTGTTCCCCCTTGCGAAGGTGGCAGGGGACCAACAAGGTCGATGCCCCATCATTGGAGTGGCCATATCAGAGGTATCAGTTGTATTTCTGCCGAAGGTTTTGCTTGGTGAGGTGAAAAGTTTTGACAGGCTTCACACATCTTGGTAACTTGCTCAGCGTCCCTGACATGTGTAGGCCAGTAGAATCCCTGTCTTATAGCTTTCGATGACAATGCTCTTGGGCCTATGTGTGAACCACAGACGCCGGAATGGATCTCTGCCAATAATGCTTTGCCTTCTTCTTGAGATATGCTTCTAAGGAGAGGCTGGCCAACCCCTTTTTTGTAGAGCTGACCTCTGACTATTGTGTAGCTTCTGGCCCTGGCGGCCATTCTGGCTGCGCTTGCTTCATCATCCGTAAGGCGAACGTTGTTTAGCGAGTCAATGATTGGCTGCCTCCAGTCTTCGAACTCTATGAGTAGTACTTCGAGGAATGCCTTTGTCAGCCCTTTTGTCACTAGTATGTGGAGGACTTGGTAGAAGATGTCTGCTGGTAATGGTAAGTTGTTGGTTGCGGCCTTCGCTAGTTCATTGGCCTCTCTATTCTCAGCTCGGGGTATGTACTTCAGGGTAAAACCTTTGAACCTCCGCTCTATCCCCTGACCACCTCTAGATATTTGCTGAGCTCAAGCTCCCTTGCAGTGTATTCTTTCTCTACTTGCCTAGCTACAATCTGGGAGTTTATTTTAATGACGAGTTTTTTGGCCCCAAGAGTTTTTGCCTTGTTGAGCCCAAAGATGAGCCCCTCGTATTCTGTAGTATTGTTGGTTGCTTGGAACTCTAGTCTAGCTACATACTTGGATCGAAGGCCTGAGGGTGCATGGATTACTGTAGAGGCTCTTGCACCAAGGTTACCCTAGGCTCCGTTGGTGTACACTGTCCAAGTCGTGGTAGCGTGATCATGGTGTAGTACTGCTGGTGGTGCTACCGGAGGTGTCCAATCTGCCGTGAAGTCCACTAGTGCTTGCGACTTGATTGTTGTTCTTGGGACATAGGTAATGGTGAACTGAGATAACTCTGTGGCCCATTTGCCTATTCTGTTGGAGGCATCTTTGTTTCTCAGGATGTCTCCCAATGGCTGGGAAGATGGAACTATGATTTCATGTGCTTGGAAGTAATGCTTTAATTTTCTAGAGGAGATCAGAACTGCATATGCTATCTTCTCTAACTCTGAGTAGTTTAGCTTGGCTCTAGCTAAGGCTTCTAAAATATAGTAGACTGGACGTTGGATAACCTCAGGACCCTTTTGTTCTTCTTGAATCAAGGCACCACTTACAGCGTGGTCGAAGGCTACGACATACAGCAAGAGCGGGGCCTCCGGCTCTGGTACTATTACTAATAACTCTGTTGCCAGATAGCTTTTTAGCTTTTGGAAGGCCTCTGACTATTATGGTCCCCATTGCATATTGCCTCCGCCCTTGAGTACCTTGAAGAAGGGTAGGCTGCGCTCTGCAGATTTGGAGATGAATCTATTGAGCGCCGTTATTCTGCTGCTAACCTTTGGACCTCTTTCCTAGTCGAATGCTCTACCATTGACATGATTGTTTTGGTTTTATTTGGGTTGGCTCGGATGCCTTCTGAGTTGACGATGTAGCCAAGCATTTTGCCTTTGCTAGCTCCGAAGACGCACTTGTCTGGGTTGAGTTTGAGTCTGGCTAGTCAGAGGTTAGCAAAGGTCTCCTTCAAATCCTCAATGTGGTCTTCTTCTCTTTTGCTCTTGACCATAATGTCATCTACATAGGCTATGATGTTCCTCAGGAACTGTTTTCCTAGTACTGCTGCTGTCATCCTTGTGAAGGTTGAGTCTGCATTTTTTAGACGTTTGGGCATCCTTACGTAGCAGTAGGTGCCGAAGGGTGTTGTAAAGCTGGTTTTCTCTTGGTCTTCTTTCTTGAGCCAAATCTGATGGTACCCAGAGAAACAATCTAGGAGCGAGAATCTTCTACAAGCTGCTGCTTTATCAACTGAGGCATCTATTCTTAGCAGTGGGTAAGGGTATTTCTTGCAAGCTTTGTTGAGATCTATAAAATCTATACACATTCTCATCTTGCCATTCTTCTTTGGCACAAGGACAACGTTGGCTAGCCAATTTGAATACTTTACTTATGACATTGGCGTCTAGGAGCCTCTGAACCTCCGCTTTGGCTGCAAGTATTCGATCCTCTGACATTTTCCTCTGCCATTGCTTCTTTGGTCTCATATTAGGGTTGATGTCTAGGGTATGCTCTACTATGTATCTGCTGACTCCTTGCAAGTCGGAGGCCGTCCAAGCGAAGATATCTTTGTTTTTGGCGAGGATGTCAATAAGCTCTGCCTCTTCTTTGGCTGAGAAATTTGCAGCAATTGTTACTTGTCTGTCTGGCACTGCTTGCTCTAGTGGTACCAGCTTAGTGTCTTCCTGATCTTTAAGGCTAGTTGTGCCCTTGGGCATGTCCAGAGGTTCTATGTCTATAGAGTTAATGTTTCTCTAAGATTTGTATATTGCTTTCTCAATATTCCTTGCTTCCTTTTGACTGTCATGCATCGTGATAATGCCATGGAGTTCGGGCATCTTCACGCACAGGTAGCCCATGTGCAGTGCCATGTTGAACTTGTTTGTGAAACCTCTGCCAAAGATTGCATTGTAAGGGTAGTACAGGTCTACGATGTTGAAGGTGACATATTCAGTTCTCGCGTTCTCTTGGTCGCAGAAGGATATGGCAGGGAAATTTTTCCTAGGGCATTAACTTGCTTGCCTCTGAACCCAATCAATAGGGTGTCCAAAGGTTGTAGTTGGCTTCTATTGAGTTTCATCTGGTCGAAGGCACTAGCAAACATTATGTCTGCAGAGCTTCCTGAATTGATCAGGACCCTGCTGATCCCCCAGCCTACTATGTTTGCTTTGATTACCACTACGTCTGCATGGGGGTAGCTTTCTAGCTTGAGGTCTTGCTTTGAGAAGGTGATGGAGGTTTTGGACCAGTTTGTGCAGCGTATTGGACCCTGCACTCCAACATTGTTCACCAACCGAAGGTGATCTTTCTTTTGCCGCTTGGTCTAGAACTCTATGGATGAACCTCTGGCTATTGGTAGAATCATGCCAATTGTTGGTAGGGGGTGTGAGGGTTAACTTGGTTTTCTTGGTTGGGTTCATTTTTGGGTGCTAGGGGCTGCTGTGGTAGTGCTAGTGGCGGTGGTAGCATTTCGTGCGGTTTGCTGATGTATGTTAGGCTGGCCTCCGCCCTCTGTAGGTTTGGCTAAGCAGGCGGTTGGCTTGGTGACCTCCAAGCTGGTAGAAAGCTGGGGTTATAGGCGGAGATTAAGTTTGGAGAATTGGCTTGGTTGGGGTTATAGGTTGGGTAAGGTGGGTAGTATTGTTGGTGTATGGGTGGAGCGAAGGTGTGGTTCACATCTCTTGCCTGAGCTACGCTGTTCTATTCTTGATTCTTTCTTGGGCTTCTTTGGCGTCTGGGCAGTCCCTGGTGACATGCCCCTTCTCTTCCCTATGGAAAAAACAGTACTACTTCCGCTACCTTTGTTTTGGGTTCTTGTTCCAAGTTCTACCTTGGTCATTGCTCTTGCCCTGGTACTGTCTCTGAGATGAGGCTTGTCCTCCAGACTGTGAGGGAGGCTGGCTTTGCTGGTTGGTGACTTGGTGCTCAATGTTGAACACTTGCTGGTCCTGCCCGGACCTCTGCTGCTGCTAGCCTTTTCCATTGCTATTCCTTCGCCCATTTCTACCTCCGTGTTGTCTATCTTGGTTTTGCTCCCCAAGCCTTTTGCGGTAATCATCGTCTGATTTGCAGTATTTCTCAAATTCTGAGTATAGTTGCTGCATTATTGCTGGTTTCTCTCTGGCTAGCTGGGCTACAAAGGGTCCGATGCGTAGGCCTTTGATAGCTGCTTCTATGGCTACATCATCTGAAACATTGCGTGCTCGAGCCTTGAGTTGTACATACCTTTGGAAGTAATCCTTCAGAGGCTCTCCCTGGCTCTGCTAGCATTGAAACAAGTCTGTGGAGGTCAAGGACTCGCTGGAGAAGCCTTTGAAGTTTTCCAGAATTTTGTCCCGGAGGTTCTCCCATGAGTATATGCGCTTGGCTTGAGCATTGAATACCAAGCTAGGGCATCGCCCTCAGCAGCGATAACGAATGACTTAGCCAAAACACTATCATTGCCCCCGACTGATGCTACTGCCACCTCAAAACTCACGATGAACTGGCGAGGATCTGAGTTGCCATTATATTTTGGCAAAGTGATCGGCTTGTAGGTAACTGGCCAAGGTGAAGTTTGAATACCTTCGGATAATGGAGATTTGGGGTCTGCCGTTTTTGATGTGACGGATGTAAGAGCCAAAGGTATCGACATTTCCAGGGCTGGTGCAGCTAGGGCATTATTTGCCACATTTTGGTATGTTAGAGGCATATGGATTGGATTGGTGACCGGAGCTTGCTAAGGTCGCATGCTCTGAATCTCTGCCTGCAGAAGGGCGAGCTACTGCCTAATCTCCACCGCTTGGGCGGATGTTTGCATTGCTTGCTGGCTTGTAGCGTAGGCGGCGGCAACTCTGTCTCTGTCTTGCTACATGGTTTGTAGTTGGGCTTGGGGCTATTGTAGCTCTTGCTCAGGGGAGAGGCTAGGCGCCTGCTGAACCTCCGATGTCGGCTGCTGGTCCCGAGTTGTATTGGTGCGGCGTAAGTGTTGGCATTGCGCTAGGGCCTTGTGTTTTTGGCAGAGGCTGCTAGCCACCAAGGTGGTGCCTTCCTTTTTCCTACCATTGCTAGTTTGTGTCGGCCAAACCACGGTGGGCACCAATGTTGAGAAACTGTTCCTAGTGGGGGGTTAGCGTGGTTGGATGGGACCTCCGTCGGGGTGCGAGCGGAGGTTGAGGAAGAATGGGCTTAGGCAAAACACAGGTGGGACCCAAGAAAGCTAGGGTTTCATTACTATATTCACCTACCACCACCTTAGAGCATTTACAAACCCTATTTATAGGGAACCGACTTGTAACACCCCAGGTGTTTATCACCAATTAAGCAGTGGGTTTGAGCTCAAACATGATAGATTAAGTGGAGATGATGATGCCAAAGTCAAACCTATGGAGATGAGTCTAACCTAAAGTTGGATGCTGCACCATTACTTTACATATAGGCCATTTTCAAAGATATATGCTTGGATGGTGTTATTGCAATATCTTCAGGTGTCTCACCTTAGTACCTATCCATATTTATCCCTAGAAAAGTTTCGTAAAGTTTGGAATCAAAAAGTCACATGAAATGATAAGTTATATACTTGTTTGGATTATGACTAAAACCTGCCTTACATCCCATGGGAACTAGTGTTGTGCAACATACAAATGCAATATGTGCAACACATCTTGGACACATGTGGAACACCCTAGTAGAACATGTGTAGCATGTATCTTGAAACAACCACATGAAACAACTATAGCATCTCACATGAGTTCTATGTTTCAAGGCATGTGAGGCCTGCACTTTTGTGCAACCTATGCATGGTGGGTATGTTTGGCCTCTACAACACCTTAACTACACTTAGGACACTCCATGGAACAATGTTCATGTTGATCATTTTGCCTAAATGTGCTTCTAAGTGATGGTTGACCATGTATGGACCCTAGAACCCTTTTATTTGACCATTTCAAAAGTGTGACCTAGAAGCTTTGCATGACTATGCACCCTTTAACAAAGTTGTAGGGAATTTTATAAGGAACAAACTTTGTTTAAAGGTCAAGCCATGAAAATGTGTGGAACATGCTCAAACAGGGCTCACAAGTCAGTGTTAGGGTTGATTTCAGCACTTAGCCATTTTAAGCCCTAATTCCAGTAACATCGACGTTGGCATTCCGCGTTCTCGAGATTTTGTTAAGTAACTTGGTTGGACTCCTTAACAAAAGTTGGGGGCAATTCAATGGAGGACAACATGTAAAAATTTGGAATCAATTTGACCAAGTTTGGCATGTCGAAATCCCAAAACCGAGCCCTAGCTTAACTTGTTGACACTGGTGATTTGGGGACTGATTATCTCCTAATCTGTGGGTCTTATGACCTTGGTGCTTAAATGAAATTTGTAGAGTATACCAAGGTGAACAACTTTGACAATTGACCCATGTCCAGATTTCCACCAGAGCTGGCCCAAAACGGCGTCTCAATCCGGCTGCTCCGTCGCGCACCACGTATTCGCGGAAATGTCCCAACGGGTGACACGCGCCCTGGGCATGGCAGCCATGCGAGCCGAGCGCCCCCACCTCCATGGACGCGTGCCTTGCTGCCCTGCCGAGCGCTGTCACTTCGGAAGGGGAGAAACGAGTCCGTGCGCTCACTCTCCGCCCTCCTCCGCGCTCTCTCCCTCTCGGTTCGCGCTGAGCATGGCGGTGCCCTCTGGTCGCCATTGCCGGCCGCCGGACTGAGCTCGCGGCCGCCCTCCCTTTTCCCCTAGTCGTGCTGCGGGCTGCCTCAATGCCACGTGCGCACGTGGTCGGACCCTACCGACTGCTCCCCGTGAGTCGCCGGCCTCCATTTGTGCCGCAGCGTCACCGCCATAGCCGGCAATGCCGAGCTCCATGGCCGCCGGTGTTCCTCCAACCCCGAGCCTCCTTGTCCTCAACCATGCATAGCACCACCTTGGCCTCATTGCACCGCCCGCAAAGCACCTCTTTCTCGGCCCCGTTGATCGCCGGCGAGCTCTAGCGCCGGAGCCGCCGCGGCAGCACCGCCGGTCACCGTGGGCAGGTGGTCACGAGCCACCCCAGGCCATGCCGAGGCCACCGGCGGGTGCGCCCAAGCACCGCGGTCCGTCCCCGCCGCTTCCGCGACGCCGGTGAGGCCCTCATCGCCCGGAGCAGCGAACTCCGGCGGCTTCCCTCTGTTTTCCCGGCATCCAGAGGAAGGGGGCGATCTCCCCTCTCTCTGTCTTCCCTGGTGTGAGTGACATGTGGGTCCAACCGGGTAGTAGGTCCCACATGTCAGTTATTGCGGAGGCTGATTTGGGTGTATGTTCGGGTGCGCCTAGCAATTGCAATAGGGTTTGTTTTAATTCTGATTTTGGATTTCAATTTCATGTTAATCTTTGAAAATCTATATCTCATGATAGAAAAGTCCAAAAACAGTAAATGGGGACTTTTTGGAAACCCTGAGAAAAGATCTACGCAGTGGAGTCATAATATGTTACATGTTTATAGGTATTCTCTAATGACTTTATTTAAGTTTTAAAAATGCTCTAAAAATGCCTTTAAAATTAACCAGAGTAAGATCTGGAGTTTTAGAACTCCAAAAATAGTGATTCTTGTTTTGTTAATTTTGTGATGACATGTACTTGCTAGTAAAAATATTAAACACCCTAGTTGTCACTGTTTTCTTAGGGTTTTGATTTGGACCTTGATAAATAAGGAAATCTATATTATTTTGCTTGACATTTTATATCTTGAGTTGTGATGTTCCAAATGATTTGAAATTTTTATAGTAGGTTTGACATGATATTGATGTACTGTGGTATAAATTTCAGGGTCATTGCTGATTGTATGATCTAGTTATTGATTTGACTTGTTTAAGTCTTGATAAATAGCTTATAAATAATATATAAATGATAAAATAGAAAATGTTGTTCCATCACCTTATTATGATGTTTCTCTATGATATTGATTCATAATATGGCCTTGTATTCACAGAAAATATAGAGTTTTGGGTTTAACTTGCTCTCCCATAATTTATTGCTTTAGCCATTTGTCTTTTTCATAGAGATTGATATATATGTCCAAATGGTTTGAAATTTGTACAGTAAACTATTGGGATAATATGTAGGCTACTGTAATTTTGGTAGAATTTATTGTGGGTAAAGACTTGTTTCCGGCCCGCCGTGCCGGTGTCCTATCGCGTGCACAGTCCATCCCACGCGTAGCATTCGCGAGCCCAGCGACCCGACGCGTCACGCGACCCGTGATTTTTTTTGTCTGCGTCGCGACAGCTGGTGGCCCCACATGTCATTCTCATGTATTCGCTTTGTGTCATTCAAAACGTCGGGAACCGCGCCCGTCAGTTTCCACCCACCCCCATTTCATTGCCGCTGCTGCACAGGTTCGTCTCCCTCCGTTCCCCTCCCTCCTCCCAGATTCCCCCATTCATCTCCGGCGATTCTCAGCGACAATCGATGGATTGAGCTATAGGGTTTGTGCGCAGAGAAGGGGCTCAGTGAGGAATCGAAGACGGCTTCATCCTGCACCCAGTTAATTCGCCCTAACACCCACCCCCATTTCATTGCCGCTGCTGCACAGGTTCGTATCCCTCCTTTCCCCTCCCTCCTCCCGGATTCCCCCATTCATCTCCGGCGATTTCTCGGTGACAATCGATGGATTGAGTTATAGGGTTTGTGTGCAGAGAAGGGGCTCAGTGAGGAATCGAAGACGGGTTCATCCTGCACCCAGTTAATTCGCCCTAACACCCACCCTCATTTTCATTGCCGCTGCTGCACAGGTTCGTCTCCCTCCTTTCCCCTCCCTCCTCCCGGATTCCCCCATTCATCTCCGACGATTCTCGGTGACAATCAATGGATTTGAGCTATAGGGTTTGTGTGCAGAGAAGGGGCTCAGTGAGGAATCGAAGACGGCTTCATCCTACACTCAGAGGAGGTGGTACGCATGACGACTTGATACGGAGGATCGAGGCCAAGGTTCATCCTGCATCACCGGTCCCCTCCAGTTTTTGTGCTTTATTGATTTTGTGGCGTCGTTTTTTTTGCGACTGAATTGACATGTGATGCTACCGGAGGATGATGGGGGGTTGGTTGATTTTTGGTGTGTTGTTCCTGTTAATATGGATTTTTTCTGGAAATGGATGGTACATGTTGCTCCGTGTGTTTGTATGAGTTATAGGGTCCCTGGTTTAGGGATTGAATGGGATACCTCGATTACTTGGTACTCAATCAGCACAATGTTAGCCTCTAAGAGTTTATTTGTGTGATTAGGGTTATTCCTTATAGGCTTTTTTTATATCATGCTTGCTCCCCTGTTTTTAGGGGCAATACATGAAACTTTGCCTGTATGGTTGCAATGTTGTTGTACAGGCATAACGAAAGGGAAGCTTATGCATACCACTGGGGGCTTCTAGTCATTGGTTTGATATGATGTTTATGGTTATTAATTTTTTTGCTACCAATAGATTAGCCTGATGAACATATTAGATTTGCATAAAGTAAGTAATATATTTGCTTATTCTTATACAATTATATAATAACAGGGCATTATAATAAACTAGTCATTGCGGCTAGGTAACTGATATCAGCAAAATGGAGAGCACCAGAATGGAAAATCCAGCATACCTTTTTTTAGAATCAACAACAGCATACCCTTTTTTAGATTAGCACCAGGACACCTTCAGCAAGGGCATAATCCATTAAGATTATGCATGCATCGATTTTTGGGATTATACTGTTATGCATCCATCGATTTTTTTTCCTGTATTATACATTAGTTTTGTGGGCTTAGGTGCGAGATGCTGATTTGTTTGCCATAACCCATTAAGGTTAGTGTACTGTAATTGCTCAGTTAAAACCAATAAATTAGCCTGATCAAACATATTAGATGTGCATAAAGTAAGTAATATATTTTTTGCCTTTTTGGCAATATTATTTCATGTAACTAAGTCTTTTTTCTAAATCATTGTAGATAATTTCACAAGTCAAATCGATTAGGTTCCAATTAATCAACAAACTAAGTTTTTTCTGGATCAACTAAACAATTGTGGTTCGTAGCTCAATTCCCATACTTGCCCTCCCTATTTTTTTCTGGGACACTTTTTTGGAGAAGTGTGACTTAGTTGACTTGCAAATCCCATATTAGTTCTCCCTTTTTTTGTCTTTTGAGCAAAGCCTTAGTCTGTTTTCCTTTTTTCTGTCTTTTTATTTTTTTGGTCTCGCTAGGTTCCTTTTTTGATTTGTGATGTAGGAGCTCGACCAATGATAGCTGGATGGGTTGGGCTATCAGAGATTCTAGTTGAGATACCAGTAAATAGACGCGACAACATGTGCATTGTTAATTACTGAACTTCATTGGGGTTAGACAACTAAATTTAATTTTGACAGGCAATATTGTGGAAAGGTCAAGGCACAATAATGCAAATCATTTGGCAAATCTTTTTCTAATCTCTTTTCTTTTTTGTTCTAATATTTTAGGTTCCAAGTGACCTTGCAGGGAGAGATCAAGTACAAATCACAGAGCAGGTACATTTTGTGGTGACAGAGTATATTTCATACCTCTTTTTCTAATTTTATACTTCATTAGGTTCAGCTAGGCAACTTAACTAAATCAACAAGCAATTTATTCATATTAGCTAAGAATTTCTTATGTTCTAGGTTTTTAGCATTCCCCCCTATGTTGTGATTATTATGCATTTTTTGCTTCTGTACTAGAATACCCCTTTTTTGGGGAACTCATGCTTGATTCTGTATTCTTAATGAGATTTTTTTTGATCGTTATTTTTGTAATGCTGCAAATCTACAATATCAAGATAAAATATTTTGCTAGTTGATTTTTTACCCGACCAGTAGTTGGTGGCTTCAATTCTCCACCAGCAACATTTAACTTTGAGTAGCGTCTCAAAGCAGAGAACAAACAATTGTCTATCTGCGTTACATCACAGTATCTAGATATTTTTTTGAACTATGTGTCCTCATACTATTCCTAGCGGTATGCTTAAAATCAGTAATTTGCAGACATGGTTGCGGTATGGACTGGATAATGAATTCCTTCCCCTTACTCCTGCATTATCATGTGTAGTTACTGAACTAGCCATCATTCTTTCTCTAATCTTTTTTATTTATTCATTGGATAATAAGTTGCATTTGTTAGTTACTGAACATCATTGGGATTAGGCAACTAAATGTACTTTTGTCAGGCAATGTTATAACAAGGTCAAGGTAAAATAATGCAAATCATTTGGCAATTTTGACATCATTTCTTCTCCAATTTTTTAATTTGTTCTTTACAGAGAATGGTTCGGGGAAAGGGGGGCAATGGTGGTGAGTCTGCTAGCAGGGCACAAGTATGCTGAACCATCCCTTTTTTTCTTCTAAATGCATGCAGCTTAATATCTTTTTTTTGTTTTTATATTTCCCATTTTTTGCTCTTTTTTTCAGGCTGGAAGGAACAGGGCAACACCTGCTAGACTTTTTAAGTTATACAAGGGAATGTCAGATGCCCAACGCAAGCTTGTTAGTGATGTTGGATTTGGATCTTTGCTTCAGATTGGAAGTGGTCGACTCCCAGTTGGTCTTAGCAAGTGGCTTGTCAAGTTTTTGGACACTGACAAAGAAGAGCTTGTAATTCCTGGAAGAGGGAAGATCAAAGCAAATGCAGCTTCTGTCAACAGAATACTAGGTTTGCCTATGGGTGAATATGAGGTTGAATATGAGTTCAACGGTAGTGCAATCAACTTCATCAATGAGAAGTGCAGATTTGAGGATGGAAGGGCTCCTACAATTAAGTCAATAACAGAAAGGATTGCAGCAAGTAAGGAAGCCAATGATGACTACCTCCAGTGTTGGCTAATGGTTGCTATCTCAACATTTCTTTGTGGGAGCACGGCGTTGTCCATCAGCCCAAAGTGCTACCCTTCTTTGGTTGATCTATCCAAAGTTAAGGAATTGAATTGGTGCCAATTTGTAGTTGACACTTTCAAAGTTTCCGTGGGAAAGATGGGCAAACAAGATTCTTTTCTAGGCTGTCACTACTTCCTCGCCGTGAGTCCTTTTCTTTTTTTTGTAATCTGCCTTTTTCATGTACTGCATTTATTTTACATGCTTTTTTCGTGCTTATGTTCAACAGAGGTATATGGCTTTTAGATACTTTTACTCGGAGTTTGTTGGTGGTTATTTTTGCATGCCCTGCTGCACTATTTTTTTAGATGGATGTATTTTTTTGCTGTCACTATGTATGTATGTATGTATGAAAACATTAAGATCTTACAAATGTTTTAGCTCTCAAGTCTTAAAGCAATAACCCATGCCTATCATTTTTCTCTTTTTAAAGCAAAATCAGCTAATATCGTGTTCCAGAAAGAATAAGCTACATTTTTTGATACCGAAAGAAAGAGGATGGCTTCGTGATTGGTTTGACAGTTCTGTAGCATAACACCCCATGACTCCTTAGGAAAAAGCTGATAAATATCTTCATACAGGGTCACAGTCTATTCTGCTTTTTTTGTTTCTAGGTCATGTTTTTTTGTAATCTCCCTTCATGCACTACCTTTTTTTACATGCTTTTCGTGCTTATGTTCAACATATTTTCCTTTTTTAGATACTGTACTTGGACACTTTGGACATAGCAAACATACAAGTCCCTAAAAAACAGCCAAGAGTCGCGGCATGGGACATACAACTTATAAACAAGGTCATAAAGATGGATACTAACAGAAATGGTACATTTGGGAAGCTCAAGGTATTACTTTTTGTTTTTTTCTCTGTGTTTTTTTTTTGTGTATGAAACATTGCATTTGCGGAGTCACTCAAATATTTCATTATTTTTTGTTTTCTTTTTTTTGTGTGACAGCTCAAGAAACTAGATGGTTTAGTTACTGAGACCTCTTTACTTGGGGATCTGCAAGACATAGATAATTTTATTTCACACAGGGCAGCTGCAACCATGTCTTCAAAGGTATGCAAATAATAGAACCAAGCAGATCTGTAATTTTCTAATCCACACCAGTCTCTTTTTTTGCATATTTTTTTAGGCAACCATGTTGTTTTTTATTTTTTTAGGCAACCATGTCATTTTCATTTAGGCAACCATGTTATTTTTTCATTTTAGGCAATCATGTTGTTTCATTTTTTTAGGCAACCATGGCTGTACATAATCTAACTCATGGCTGCACATAACCTGTCGCTTGCTAATTAAACTCATTTTTTTCACTTACAGAAGAAGAGGAAATTATCTAAATTCGTTAGGAAAGCCTGTATTGTTTTCACAGAGGTGATGGGAACATTTATAAGCGAGGTATCGACAATCAGTGATGATTCTGAGGATCAAGAGGAGCGCAGAAGATCCACTCGGAGAAGAACTACCAGTAGTCACCAACATGATGTTGATGTAGACGAAGAGATCGAGGATGAGGAGGATGATGATTGGGAGGATGAGGTTGACACAGATGCTCGGGTGACAGAGGAGGAGGAGGAGGAGGAGTATGAGGTGAATGAAGAAGCAGAGCTAGAGGATGAGGGTTTCTCTCATGAGGATGATGTAACCGAGGAAGTTGATATACCAGCTGATGAATCAAAGGAACCAGATAATGCAACCGAGGAAGTTGATATACCGGCTGATGAATCAAAGGGACCAGATAATGCAACCGAGGAAGTTGATATACCGGCTGATGAATCAAAGGAACCAGATAATGCAACCGAGGAAGTTGATATACTGGCTGATGAATCAAAGGAACCAAACCCAGTACCACTAGAAGTTGTTCCTCCTCAATCAAGAAGGCAAAGACTAAGGTAAATTACATTTTTTAAAGTCTCAAGTGTGCCACAGTTTTTGTTTGAATACAAACAAATGCATTTGTCTGGCTCCACCACTCTTTTGTGCCATTTTGCTATACTAGAGATAATAGCAAAGTTGACCTATTTTTTGCCATTTGTTTTCTGCTGTAGGAACGGTGGAGTGTGTAGCAGGCTAGATGAATCCTAAACATGCATTTTTGTTGCATGTTCTAAGTGTATACGAGTAGTAGAGAATCACTTAAAAATATGCGTGTATTTTTAGTTAAGCAACTTAATATTTATTAGTTAGGCAAGTTATTAATAATCTTGTAGTAATTATGTTTTTTGTCCGACCACTACTTTGTGCTAGTAGTTTTTGTTTGTTTAATGTATACCTCAATGCATAACTATGTGAGTAGTTATGGGTATTTTTATTAGCTTCATTTCCTTGTAAAAAATGGAGCTTCACATATGGTTTGTACATTTTCTGTCAAAACAATTGGCTTTTTTCATTTTTGCAGTTTTGTTTTCCATAATAGTACTAATAGATCCAGCTTTTGTTTTTCATAACAGTACTAATACCATTGTTTTTTCTTTCTTTTTGTTTTTTTTCATGGCTAAAGGCTACCTCCTACTAGTGTTGTGGAAAAGAGTGAAAAACCAGAAGGTCATACTAAATTGGATTTCAGTCCCCCACCAATTGACATTATGAGCTTCATTGAATCCCCCACACCCCGTGAACATTCACCATCAAACCCAATTGCTTGTAGTTTAGAAAGGATAGCAAGAGACTATGATGATGAGTTTTTTTGGGAGAACCTAAGTGAAGATCAATTACAGGAAATTAATGAACAGATCGACAAAGTGGAGGCAGAAAAGTTGCAATCTACCAGTGCAGCACAGAAACCTCTACTACCTGTCAATACAACTATTAAAGATCTAGAAAGGAGCAGGGCACAAAAGTTGGTTTCTAGCAGTGGAGCGAAGAAACTTCTAGCACCTGCTGATACCACTATTGAAGCTCAAGAAAGGAACAAAGCACAAAAGGGTGTTTTTGCCAGCTCAGCAAAGAAGGCTCTAGTACCTGCAGATACCACCACTGAAGATCTACAGAGGAACAGGGCACAAGAGAGTCTTTCTGGCACTGCAGTGAAGGAATCTGCTCCAAGTCCTCACGTACTCCTGCGTACCAACCTGCGCCTAGAAGGCCAGCGCAACCAAGGCGTTTTTTGCGGTCCCCATATATTGATTATGGGAGAAAGGAGTTGAAGTGCAGCAAGACTGCAAGCCATGCATATGATTCGGTCTGCTCAGCCACTAGAAGGTCAACCAGGAGTTCGAGCCAGAGTTCAAGCCAAGGAGAGTATGTGCAACTTTTTTCTTGCTAGTTTTTCTGCTAACCGTGATTTCGTTGACTGGTTTTTTAACTACATGATTTTCCTGTTGTATGTAGTGATATCATAATTAGTTACCCAGACTACTATGTGAGCTTGAAGCATTTATCTGAATCAGTTAAACCGGGAGGCAAATTAGTCAATATGGTTGCTGAAATTGCCATATATGCATTAAATGATAGAAAGGCCAAGATTCCTTCCAAACGTATACTCCCACTAAGAATTGCTGTGAGAATTTCCCCTTCCCCATTTTTTTACCTACCATTGTTTTCTATATATTTGCATTTGTTTGTCTAACATTTATTTTTTTACTTCTCTTTTTTTGTAGTCTTTTATACAAGCTGGGATTTTGGATAATGGGGAGATTACCAGTGCTTTTCAAAGAAGCCCCCCTCACCTAGACCGTTCTCAACTGGTAATTGATTGTCCACTAAATTCTTTTTCTTTTTTTACAAATAGGCAATTGCACTACGTTGATTAACCTTTTTTAGGCAACATAAGTCGTTTTATTAGGCAAGATCAGCTTTTTAGGCAAAATGAATCTGTACATTGTTACTTAGGAAATAATTAGCTTTAAAATTCTAAATTACACTGCCTAGCAACTAGTATAGGGGGTAGTATAGCAAATTTAAATCATGTTGTTGATTATTTTTTCAAAACCCCTAAAGGGTTGTGCAAGGTTTAGCAATTTTGCAGTAAAAAGGACCGAACTAATGCATTTTATTTTTTTTGTCAATGCTTCAACGTGCTTTTTTTAATAGTTATTCTCATGTATTTCTCTTCATGCCATCTTTTTTGTAGGTCATGTTCCCTGTACTGCAAAATATCCCGTTCAAAAGGCTTGATAAAACAGTGGGGCACTACTTCCTTCTAGTCCTGAATCTAAGGGAAGAAAGGTTTGAAGTTCTTGATTCTATGAGGTCTCTTGCTGACGATAACTTGAGGACTTGCTATAACAATTTGATGACTGCAATTAAGGAACTTTGGCACAACCATTATCCCAATTCAAGGAAGAATATTGACAACTATCAACTAATTGATATTCAGGTTCCATCGCAGTCAAACAAGTAGGTCAACAGTTCAGCATCCATATTATTTTGATATCCAAAGTTTCCATCTCCATCCTCACATGATTATTGTTTTTTTCTTGGGCAGTCATGACTGCGGGTTCCACATGCTAATGCACTGTGAACATTGGAATGGTATACAAATGCCACATTTTAAAGAAAAAGATATACCAACTATACGCAAGATGTTGACATACAAATGCCTCAGCCATCTAGATAATAATATTGCATGGAAATGTAAGATGAAATTTTCCTAGGTATGTCTTTATCATCTTCCCCACACTGCTTTTTTTGCTTACATTTCTGCTACATTTTTATATATAATACGCAAAATACTAGTGCACTTTGACAATCAATTGAACAGTTGCAGCTCCTTTCGCACATCTTCATTTGGTTTTATTTTGTCTGGGCATGTGGCAGAATTATGACTCGTCAACCCGCAAATGCTGCACTTGTTCTTTCTTTTTGCCTTGTCTCCTTCCCCTTTTTTTGCCTCTTCTCTTTCTTGCGCCCTTTAGTTTTAGATCTTGGTGGGTTGCTTATATCCTTCATTGTAGTAAGGTTTGTTTCATTGGACACACCAGCTACACCACTTGATTCACCTGTAGATATTGCATTAGCAAGGAGAGAAGAATGCATCCAAACTGGGACAATACTGATTTAGGGCAACATGGTACCTTTATTTAAGAAAGAATGCTACTTCTATGAAACAATAATGTCTTTTCACATAGGCAACTTAAGGTTTCTTTTTTTAAGATATGCATCATTTTTTAATGTCCATTAGCACCCAATATCTAACATATGTATCCTTTTTTGACATGCAGGCCATTTTCAGAGAAGCAAGATAAACCAATCACACTATGCTGGTAAGCACACAAAATATGTGTTTTTTGGCTACATAAGTGTTGTGCTCTAGGAAAATGTTAGATGCAAATGTGTGTTTTTTTACTAGAGATGACCTTACTGCATGTTTTTCTTTTTTCTGAATATATTGCCCATTTCTGTGAATTTCTGTGAATGTATACATGCAGTACCTACTGTTTTTGGCAACATAAGGCACCTTAAATTTAGCGAATGCAATTTTTGCTTTTTTTGTGTGATGATTGGGTGTATCAGTAATTAGCATTCAACAATACTTGCCAACACATAGCAACTTACATTACAATTACAACTTAGAGCGATAGGGTATATCAGCTTCACAAATCACAAGCCTACCCACAACAATCAATTATTTAAAAAGCAAATGGTAATTGAACTCGATTAAGTTTACCTATAGGGGCAGGTGCATGATTAGTAACATCATGATGAGTAGATGCCGCTGTTGCAGGTGTCTCCACTGGCATCTTCCTCTTCTTAATTTCAAGAAGTTCAGAGCGCATCATGTTAATATGTTTTTGCACAACAGCATGATTTTCATCTGAAACTGAACTCTCAATGGCCAACTCCGCAAATGCACTAGATGTGTTAGCGTATCTCATTGTTTTTTTGCTGCTCATTGGCATACCGCGGGCAACAAAATCAGGTGCCACATGAGTACTACTATTAGGATTCCCATCACCCGGGACAGCTTGTTGCGTCCATCTTTTTAGTATGTACTGTTCAGGTATAGTTTTGACACCCAGCCTAGTCATAATCCTCATGATGTGGCAGCATAGCATTCCGTCCCTTTCAAATTTGTTGCATTCACATATGTAGCTTTGATGTTCTTCAACTGCAGTCACAAGATATGTCCTCTTTCCATAGCCATAAACAGAATTGTTATTAGGCAGCAACCAAAACTGGTGTTGACCATCAGGTTTGACATCATATTCAGCTGTCTTTTCAAATTCCTTTGAGAATCTATAGAATAGATTCTTAGTGTACACAGTAGCTGCGTGTTTCTCTATGGGATACCTGGACCATCTCCTCCGTTCCTTTTCATCTGTCCTAAAGTCTTGTCCATCTTGGGCAACAAGGCATTTGTCCTGAATTTTTTGATATTGCTCAACAAAGTGTAGGATAGACATGTTGGGGTTCACATACTTCTTCAAAAGTGCATTAAATCCCTCACTTCTCTGGGTTGATTGCAAGAATGGGAAGAAGCAGTGCATGTAATATGTTGGCACAAAACACTGCCTGAGGTCATATAGATGCTTAAAATGCTCATTGTCATGTAGGCCATGCTTGCTTATCATGTCATACCATTTTGTCTCAAACTCCTCTGGAGTCACTATGTAGTTAATACATTCTGTGAATTCCTCTTCTAGCTCTTGATTCCCAGCAAGGCATGGCCCTATTGTGCCTGAAAATTTATCCATAATGTGCCAGCGGCAATTCCGATGTGTTGCATTTTGGAACACAAGTGCGATAGCACTTCTCATAGCAGCATCCTGATCCGTTATGATGTTCAACGGTGCTCTGCCTTCCATACTTTCTAGAAAGGTCTCAAACAACCATATGTAGCTTGGTATTTTTTCATCCCTTAGGAAGGCACACCCTAGCTAGAATGTCTGACCATGTCTGTTGATCCCAATGAACGGTGCAAATGGCATGTCATACATATTTGTCATGTAGGTTGCATCAAACGAGACAAAATCATGATAGGACTCGATATAAGCATGCCTCGATGCACCATCAACCCAGAACAAGTTTTGGACTCTATTTTCATCATCCAACTTGAATTTGTAGAAGAAATAAGGATCTTCTTCTTTTAGCACCCTAAAGTGATCTAATGCTTGCTGCATGTCCTTGAACTTTTCTGTTTTGCGGATAGTGGAGCGGAAGTTGCTCACATCCTTACCTTCGTAAGGAAGAAGCTGCGCTGAACCGTAGAACTCTGACATAAGTTGCATAATGCGCCCTGTGGTTAAGTTGCACCCATGAAGCAACCTAATAAATTCTTTTTCCTCCATAGGGATGCCTTTGTGAGACCTTAGGAACTTTTTCAGTGAAGGTTTCAAAATAAGTTCATGGTTGTGATCTGGAATGAATTCAATCACTCTCCACATTGAACCTATTAGCTTGACAACCATTCTTGCTTTGCAATTTGTGTGTTGCATCTTCTCTCTTTTTCTTTTCTTTCCTCCATCAAGTTTTTTCTTCTTCTCAGGATCTTCCTCATCTTTGTCTATCTCTTCTTCTGTATCTTCTTTAGAAGAATCAATGTTCTCAGTACCATCAGCAGGCCCCTCGATTGGCTTCTCATCTTTCCCTTTCTTCCCACTGCCTTCCTTGTTACAAACGAACTGAACTTTGCACATTTTCCTTGTCACAGCAGCTCTGCGAGAAGTGCCTGTACGGATGGAGAAACCTACTCTCTTAGCATATGCGTTGTAATACTCCCTTGCTTCCTCTTTAGTACCAAATCTCTGCCCATTGAACGGTATCATCTGTGGTGTGGACATGACCTCTTCACCAACTTCATCAGGAATAGTTTGCACAGCCCCATTACCAGCAACTACCTGCTCATCACCATTAGAAGGAACATCCTCTATTCTTGCTTCTTCAAGAGAGAGCCTAATTTCAGAGACAGTAGGTACATCTTGTTGCTGAGTACAAAATATTGGATCACATGCATCTTCTGGATCTTGAAACATTGCATCTAGGAAGTCATACTCTAGTTCTGGTGCAGGGAGATTCAAGTCCATATTTCTTTTGTTCTACTCTGTTGCATAGAATGCCAAGATTAGGCAACATAAGGGTTTTTTACATATACATCATTTTTTAAAATCTCCATGTAGGTAAGCACACAAATAGGCAACATAATGTTTTTTCCGCTTTCATGCTTTTTTTGAAAGCTCTTTTTTCCTCATGATCAATTTTTTGTGACACATGTTAACCTTTTTTTTAAACATGCAGGATAAGTACAGCGTAGGTTGCTGGGCAAATGAAGAGTTCATCCTGAAACTTTGCAACATAGGGCCTAGCATTTAGTTTTTTCACTAGTAACATAGGCAGCATTTCCATACTGATATGCTCTAGGATACTAGGAGAGCAAATTTGTTCTTCATTGGATACTGACAAAGCTAGTTGCCGATGCTGCATTCTTACTGCATGTGATTGCCTCAAACAAAGGTCCATGATGAATACTAGAGAGGCAGATTTGGTCATATGAGATAGAGTATTACGAATGCTTTTAGAAAAGGCAAATCAGATCTCTGTACCTGACTAGTATAAATAGTACGAAGCTTTTGGAGAAGCAAATCAGATCTACGTACCTCACTACTATTTTTGGTTTTGTGACTGGGAGTTGGAGGCGGCGTCCAGTGAATCCTGGAGGCACCAGGAAGGTGGCAGCGCCGTCCAGGGAAGCCACCGGCGTCGTCCAAGATGCCGCAGTTGCCTGAGTTTGTTTCCCCTTTCTTTTTTTTGGTCTATGTTCTCCTGGCCGGCGGCGGCTCTATTTTACAGCCGTATGGTTCCAGATATAGGGCAAGGGGCAGATTTGCCTAAATTACCCAAGGCCCATGGTCAGTATTAGGCTGGGCTGGCTTCCCGTGCCAGCAGACACATGTTACTAGTGCGATTTACTATAAATGGAGAGGAGATTTAGTGCGAATTGAAAAGTTACTACAAATGGAAAGGCCATGCGGGTGCTCTATATTACGGCCGGCCGTGCGTTAGCTGAATCCTTTATTGTGCACTTTTGATATGTGTTCCTAATTCCACCTAATTATCTAAATAAATTAAGAAAAGGCATTAAAAGAATTTATTTAGGAGGGGACACTATGTTTTCTGGTGTTCATTAGTCATGTATGAAATTTTGGTAAAGTTGGTTTTATCTAATTATATGTTTGCAACATAAGTTAATAATTATTTCTTGCAAATGAGGTTTCTGGACAGATCTGGAAACTTAGCAAAGTTCTTCATGATAATGTGATTTGTTGTGGAACTTGTTTATACAAAAGTTGTAGATAATTTATTTATCTAGCCTCTGTTAAAATTTGGTGGCATTTGGCCATATGGTTTAGAAACTACAGCTGTTCTAAGTTGGGTTCAGATTTATGTTGCTCTCTGTCCTTCCAGGACATATTCTGTACCTTCTGTATTTCGACCTGGTAAATGTTAGAATCAGGTTTAGATATTTATAAATGAAATATGGACAATTTCATAAGCTTTCTATGATGTCTTCTTGCAAGTCATTTGGATTTGTAGAACTTCAGATATGATTGATTTACCCAGCTACTGCATGTATGTCCAGAATTGTTGAAAATACATGATTGCTTGGTTACTTTGTTTGCGTATTGCTAAGTGTGATTCATGTCTTTGGTGATTAAGCTATTACACCTGAGACTTTGTAAATCTTATGTCATGCTTGGTATTGCTTTCTTTGCTATTTAAGCATGTTTGTTTGTGTAAGGTTACTTAAGTAATGTGATGTGCTTACGTGTCTTTACTATAACCTTATACTTGCCTTGATTAACGTGTGATGCATCATCTATTGTATTTCCTTGTATTCATGTACTTGCATCTTGCATTTCATTTAGGTACGCTAGCTAAAAAGCGTGAAAGATGTGGTGTTGGAGCCAAACCCGAAGACGGTGTTTGGTGGAACTATCCCGAAGATGGAAGTACTCAGCGAGTGTCATCTGACAACTACTGACTTGTGTCGGATCCCAGGCAAGCCCCGGAGCATTATAAGCCTCCTATCTTCAAAGCAATTAATTATATATACATGTTATAAGTATTGTTGCATTAAGTGGTAGGAGTTGGTTGGAAACCCTTGCTGCATTATATCATTCCTTGTCCAGATATATGAATCTTTGAATCCTACATAGACTAGGATCGAGTAGATGCTTAGCCCTACTTTAAGCGGTAGAAGTCAGGTGATTTCCTGTCACCTGCGAGATATAGGGATATTCATATATGGCACGGTTGGCTATATTTGCTATCGTGGAATGGAACCATGTGTTAATAAAATGAAATGAGACCGGGCGGGATGACGATAGTGAAGCAACAAGACATGGAGGTCTTGGGTGTGGATCTATCCCCGTCTGAGTCATTTAAGGACTGATTCGTTGTACGTCCTTGAGTCATGTTGAACGCAGTCTAACACTTAGTTGGCCGGATAAGTCGTTCTGACTGCGAAGCCGAGTAATATGGTTCAGGCCGGGAATCGAATGGTAGGTTGCTTCTTGGAGGAGAGAAAGGATGTGCTTGGGGACATTGGCGTGAGACCAAGGGGGGGGTTAGAGTCCCTATCACGTGGCAGAGTGTCGCCCTTGAGGTCGTGACATTATTCGGACCCGCGATTCCTGAATCATATGAAAAGGTGGCCTGTGCGACCCTGGCAGGGGTCTGCACGGTGAGTGTTAGAAATACCCCTCCAGCTGGATAGGAATTCGATTCGAATCGCCGTCGCTTCCGGTTAGTGAGCACTTGACTTGAGCAGCGGCAACGTAGATTCCATTAAATTGAATGGATGGTTAATTGGATAACGATGGAAAGGTTGCCTCAACTTATACCTGATATGGTTAATATTGTTTGCTCCTAATAAAGTGAGTGCTCTAGTACAGGTTCTAATATAGAGGACAGGTTAATGATAATTAACTTGATGCTTAAGCATTAATGATTACTATCCATATTAAGCTTTTATGCAAAATGTTGTCAAGCTAGCCCACTTTATATCAGCCTTGCATGATCCTTGGTGTCACCTTATTTCTGGTTTATGACGGGTAAGTCTAGCTGAGTACCTTCTCGTACTCAGGGTTTTATCCCCACTTGTTGCAGGTTGTGATGTATCATGACGGCTGCAAGAGTTGGTTGACTCCTGCCGTAGAGGCGGAGTGTGATCATGGGCATGATCCTTCTGAGTTACCTTGTCTCTAATGCTTTTGTTGGAAGTCGACCTTGGTACTGGCATGTATTTGAAATAAGAGAAATGTTAGTTTCAAATTACTTTTCTTCCGCTACTTTTGAGCTTAAGTTGTAATAACTATGTTGAACTCCGATGTATATGTAATTACTTGTGAAATGGTTGTAACATGTGACTGGTTATGTTGAATCACTACGATCTTGGCTTGTATGTTGGTTGGTTTGTTTAAAATCCCTCGTGATTTCATTGGACTACCGGAGTTATATGAGTTCAAGTGCCCCATGACGGTGGTGGTATATTCTTTGTAGATTCTTTCCCCAGGCCTGTCTCTCAAGGACAGCTGGTCATTCTCTAGTGATGAAGGCTGCTTCACAGCGGGCCGACACTTGCTGCCCATTAGGCTTTCGGGGCCCTAAGTGCCGATGCTAGAGGAGCATGGTTCAGACCTCCTACCTTGGATGGTGGAGGCTTCACCTTCACCTCAGATCTTGAACACTGCCTGCTTGTTGGCCTTGCCCTGCACATTCCCGCGAGTGGCACTCTTGGGTGACGAGCAGCTCCTGAAACCTCCACCCATACAGCATAGGTCTAACCTCCGCCCGTCAAAGGCGGAGGTAAGGCCTCTACTCGGGCTCCACTCCCACGCATCCTGCACAGTGGCACAAACAAAAATATCCAAGTCAGGGTTAGCGGCCGGAACTCCTGCTGTATCTCCACCTGATACCTCCGCCCAGGAATTGCCAAAGGCTCCATCGGCAGTGGTGCCAAAACTCGACCACGGTCTTGAGCGCACACCCCGCTTTTGCATTACCTCCATCGCCAAGGGAGTTAGTCCCCCAACAGGCATAAAAGTAAATAGAGAAGATAACTATATTTAAGCATAAGTCTTGTGAAGGTAAGATACAAAGATATACCTGGCCTCTAAAGATTTCTCTAGAACTTGAGCATAGCTCAACTCTCCCTAACTCTCAACTTAACTATTCTACCTCTACATCTTGAGAGCTATGTGGAGATTTCTCTCTTGTAGTGAATCTTGATCTGAATGAGAGATGGCTCCCAATGGATGCCTCCTTAGAGGGGGTCTCGGGGTCTTTTTATAGGGGCACCAGGAGTCCTGTGGGCCCATGAATCCATGGCAATGTCAAATCTGAGCCCTCGTTATGAACCAACCTTGACCAACGGCGTAGATTGAATCTTGGAGGTGGTAGGGAACTGACATAGAAAGAAGAGGCTGACCTGTGGGACCCATAGGCTGGCCGGCCAATATGTGCAACCGGCCAGCCTCCCCCTATGGTAGGTGGGGTCAGGTCGCGGCGTATTGCCTTCTAGACTGTTCTAGAGTCTTCTTAAGTTGGTTTCATCGTGGATAAACGTGATTTGTTCTAACGATTAGGTCCACCTTGATCATTTTCTAAATAAATCCTCCTACATTCACATATTCACCAAAACTTGTGGAATTCATTAGTTTAAACCCCTATACCTATGTTTGGTGATGGAATTATCTATATATGCAGGATATGTTGACAGTTTATGATTGACATTAACAACTGTCAACAAGTTCCCCTAAGCTTACCCTTTGCTAGTCCTTGAGCAAAGTTAAACTTAAACATTGGATTAGAAGTTACTACAATGCTTTCACGCCTCAAAAATACACAGGCGTTCAATCAAAAATTCTCTTCCGGATTAAAATAAACTGACTTAACTTTCAAACTTGCCCATATTACCTTCAACCATGGGGCTTCTTAGCCTTCACTTGGGTCTTGAGTAGTTGAAAGACAGAACGATCAAGTCAAGCACTATGTCTCTCGTTCTTTTGTTTAACCTTATTCCAGAGGTTTTATAAGTTTTCAAATAAAACTCACAGATTCCTTTGTATGACACTCTCAAATCTCTTTACATATGTGGTATTTGTGGATCCTCACTCTCTAGTCTCTCTTTATATGTGGTATTTGTGGATCCTCTCCAAGGCGTATCTTATTGTTGCCTTTTCTTCCTAAAGACTTTGTGGAGTTCATAGGTAGGGACAAAACTAGAGAGCATACTTGCAGTGCATATATTGTAAAGTCAAACAATAGATCCAACGAGAAAAATGTCATACAGTCAAATCAAGATGTGCATGTATGTGGAATACTTGGTGGATATATATGGTGGCTACCCAAATTCTACAATGCTCCTTGAAAACATATCTCTCTCCAGAAACATGGAAATATTTTTTGCAAGAGAACAGGGGCTATATTTATTTCCCTTTTTTCAGGCGGGCATCTAAGTACCCATTGTTTTCAATATCTTGGACACTTTTGTGTCTATTTTTTTCTTTCTTCTTTTTTCTTTTGAATAGCCCCATGTCTCTCTCCTTTTTTTGCAACAAAAACTTTCGAGAGATAGCAACAAGAACTTAGAGCATTTATTTGGTGAATGAAAAACCTAACAAGCATGTTTTTGTGTTCACCCCGAGTGTAGGAGTAGAATATTTTTGGGTGGATCTAAATGAAGGCATGTTTTTGCGCCCACTCCCAGTGTAGGATTAGTGCATGGAGTGTAAGTGATCTTGATTTTAAAAGCATGACAAGCTTCTCATAAGGGTCAACAAATTTTGACAAAACTCAACAAATATATAAGCAACATAAAAGTAGAAAGTTTTCCTAATCTAAATATATATGACATTGGTAGAAATTTTAGCTTTGTTATATAAGAACTCATAATGATTGATTTTTTTATTTTTTAAAGAAAATACTCCAAAACTTAGTTTCACTTTGGAACAAGATAAATAGCAGCTCAAACCATCTTACATCATATCCATCAACCACCTAGACATAGATCAAGCATACGCTACCCACGAGTATCAAGTTCAAAGTAAGTTCTTATATTAAATCAAGTCTATCCAATACTTGGGAGAAATTTGGACTGAAAACTAGGCACTTGAAAGGAATTACAACAGAGCAACTATTCGTCATGTCCATCAAAAATTTATTGAAGAGAAAGTCTTAAACTCCCAACTATGTTTGTTTTATTTTATTGGTACTAAGCATATTAAAGAAAACTATCACACACACTTTTTCATCTTATTGCTAGACATGATTAAAAACAAAATGAAGCAAAAAGATGTTTACAGGGAACATGGATAATTGGAGACGCACCTACCCCAAGCTGGCTTTTGATTTATTTTATTTTTATAAGTTTTATGATTTTTTTTATTTTATTGCCACCACAATGAACATTCATATGGGTTGTTACACACCACAAGGTTGCTCATATGGGGCTTTAAGATTTACTTAATGCAAAACTTAGAATGAAACTAAACTTAAGTTTATTACGCAAAGTAATAACTTTTTATTTCTTTTTTATATATGCCATGCATACAAGTTTTCTAAATGCAATGCAGAAATTAAACATGCTAAAGTTAAAATTATGTATCTAAACTATGCAATTATTATTTTTATCATTTTTTATATGCAAGACATGAATGAAAATGCTAAATACAATAAATAAACATGGATAACTACTGAGTTACCTTTCGGCGAGGGTTCGGTGTTTTAAGTCCTTCAAACAGGACTCCTTCTTGTGAAGTTCATTGATCGAGTACCTCGGTTGACTTTTGAGAATGAGGATTCTTGTAGTGGCGCCTCCAGTAGTGGCGCTTTCAATGGTGGTGCCACCTTCTTCTACCAAACCCGTCTTGGTTTTGAATTTTGATTTTGATTTGACAGGTTCATCCTTCTTGTCTTGTTTTTCCTCTTGTTTAGCGTTCTGAAATCAAGCTTAGTAGTAGAAGCTGACATTATCTTGTGTGCATCATTGTTGCTAGTTCAGAACTTTCACTTGTAGAATTTGGGGGATTGAATCCCCCATACTTTGCTCGAAGTGTTTTTTGCTCATAAAGACAAGGTAGAGATCAAGTGCATGAGCTCTGTTGGTGGGAAAACATCAATAGAACCAAAACTTTATTCATTTTTTTCTCCAACCTTAGGCACATTGAATATGATAAGGTTGACATTATGTGTATTGTTCATTCTTATAACGTGGGTGATAAGATCAGAAAGACGAGCATAAATATAGCATTTGAATACATTTGACAAAAGGGCTGAGTTGCTTAACCTATGGAAGGACTATGCATCTTTACATAATATATCAAACTTTACATGATCATGACTATCATCTTCCAGAGATAAGATATGTAATATTTTAGCACATTTGGTTAAGACTTATGAGATTAAGAAAATGGTGCTATGAACAAACCTAAAGAACAAGATATGTTGAGTTAGTCAGGTTGGATCAAGTAAAGTTGTAACTCAAACATGTTTTTTCTTTATTTATATGAATACCAAGATCAAAGGGAAGTTTTTTTTAAAAAAATAATGACCACTTAAGATGTTACCTCTATCACAGGAGCATGATGACACCATGTTACGAAGGGTAGATGACTCGTAATGGTACTTCCCTTTTGCTTGAAAGTTTTCCTTGCTCGAACTATTCATGAGCATCTTGTCTTCTATGTCGCATTTCTTCTTTCTTATTCTTTTTTAATGCCATCCTTTTGTCCTTTCTTTTGTGGATCTCAGTACTTTGTTTGGACCTTCTGCTCCTCTCATTATTTCTTCCTGTAAAAGATTAGTGGACAACACATATCCGAAGGAATATATAAATGATTTAATGCAAGGATAGTGCTGTCATAGAGCTAAAGGTCATCCCCTATGCTACAAAAAAGTTGATTTTAACACCTTTATCCCATGTTTTAAACAATGTGCCTTTATTGTACACTACTACTTCAAATTTTCACCAAGGTTAAGGCAAAGATGTGTAAAATTATTTTGAAGAATACCTCAAACCTTGATTTGTTTCTATAAATGATCTTCTAACATTCCTAGCAAAATTTGAATATTTTCCTGCAAGGATTAGTCCATATACACATCCGAATGCTATACAAGTATGTTTTGATTCAATGATTATGTTCGAATAGTATTCCAAAACATACTTATAACAGAATAAGGAAGATGAAAGACTAAAGAGATTCATTCAAGTAAAAACAAGGATATATAGTGAACCAAGGATATATAGTGAACCAAAGGAGCATGATTATTTAAACTTTTATTTGTTAGTGATTTAGCAAGTTGAGCACATTATAAAGGTAGAGATGACCAAGACAAATTAGCAACATGGCATGAGATGTTTTTAGAGAACTCCATCCCCCACACCTGAATTTTGCAGAATGCAAAATCAAGTTTGGATGATCAAATTCTCCTACGAATGTGATTCCATATTGCATAATGCTTGGTTGGATATACCTTGTGTTTTCCTTCTTTTATTGAAATGAGTAGTGACAAACATACCTGAAGGAGGCTTATCCGATTTACCTACCAGGGAGGGCTTGTAGTCTATTGAGCAGGATCTTTTCTTATCTTTGTTCCATTTGGACAGTTGTTTGCTCTCCTCTCTTGCCAACCCTTCTTGATTCTTGGTTGACAAGTTGGAGTTTTTTTGGGTTGTGAACTCAAGTTCCTCCATGATTGTCCTTGTCCTCTAACGGCGTGGTGGAGAGTTGTTCTTCTTTGTTTGTTAGTGATACATCAGCCGTCTTACGAGACACCATCGACAGCCTGCCTTGATTACCGATGTCTGTTGATACGAGGATGCATGCCATGATGTAGTGGCATTCATCATCCTAGTGCTTGCTGTTGACATGCGAGCTGGTCTTTTCAAAGATGATGGAATCAGGCATATTCTGGCTAATACAAGGTGGGTTGCATCTTTCTTCTCATCAGCATCCTAGCTTGAGTCTTGGGAAGGCTCAAACCTATGTTGTCTTTGATGTTGCTCATAGCCTGTCAATTTGTTTGTCCACTTCCACAGTTGTAGTGGTGGTTTGGATGGGGTTTTTAGGTTCATACCAAATCTTGGACAGGCATAGCTTATACTCATTCTTTCCTGCAAAATGTTAATAGACACATACCCGAGGGAATATAACGAATTTGAAATATGAGTTGTTGTCCATAATTTTTGTGATTTTTCTCTATGCTAATGAAAGGATGTTTTTTTTGAATTATCTTAGCATAGATTTTGTTTATCATGTTCTATAGCAAATTTTATGCGTTTGTTGCATTCTAGCATATGGTTCAATGCAAAGATAACTTGCAACAAAAGATAAGTGAATAAACCTTGATACCCACCGTTCTTCCTTCCATGGTGAATGAGCTGGGTCTTCTTTGTGCAAAGTTATTGGAGTTCATAATTACCTTGATTCATCTCTGATTTGAATTTATCTCAGGACTTTTTCAAATTGAATTTAAGGGTTTTCTGCAGGGATTAGTCTGACAAAATAACTAGTATCTACTAATGCATATTAGTGGCTCAAAAATCAACCTAGACATCACGTCTAATTTGATTTAGGAAAGCATTTTAACCTAAGCACCACACATAATTTAAAAGCCTTTGGAAGTAACATCAGCACACCATTTAGTTCAAAAATCAAACTAGACACCGCGTCTAATTTAATTCTGGAAAACAATTTAAACTAAGCACCATGCCTAATTTAAAAGGTGTATGAAGAGACTTCAAAACCTCATATGCTATAGTAGACAAAGGTAGCATGAAATAATTATAGAGATTTACTTAATTTAGATATGAAAGAGCATGTTCATGGTGAGGAAAATTTTTATATATCTTTTTTTAGATAATTGATGCAAGTGGCATGAATGTATCTGAGGAACTAAATATTCTATGGATTTGATATGAAAGGGTTCAGACTAAATGGAGTGGATACATGAATTATAAACATGCAATAGAATGCAAAACGTTAAAAGATAACTACTCATCAAGTTTAAAGTCCATGAGCAAGACTATCTCACCTTTCTTGATCATACTTACCATGACTCACATGATAGAATTTATGAGTAGTGCAACATTTATATTCGTAACTTGAGATGTGATTTGAATACTTGTGACAGTGATCTTTTCTCCAATCTACACATGGTTAGAAGAATATATTATATATACAATACCTGTGAGATGGCAGGGTTCTAGTGTTGATGGATCATGAATGTTCAGGCACCCTAGGTTCTTCAATGTTTCTTTCTTCTTCTTTTTCTTGTGGAAACTTGCCGGAAGATCGAAATGGCACCTGTTGTCCTGTCTATTCCACAATTCAATAGAACAGGGGTAATACCACAAAAGCTAATGGTAACTAGATTAGTAGACATCAAGATCAATATCAAAATTCTAACGTGGTGGATTACAATGGCATGACAAAGTTGTCACCTCTGGGCTACCACAACGAACCGTAGGTTTGGGCGCAACCTCAGGTAACTTATAGTCTAGACACCATGTCTATACTATCGATTTCTACTCTAGCCACGTACGATAACTAGATCACTCGATGCGAGAGGAGATACCATGCTAAGGTATGATAACTATACTAACCATACACATGAAAGACATAAAAGTGAATAGAGAAGATAACTATATTAAAGCACAAGTCTTGCAAAGGTAAGATACAAAGATATACTATACCTCTGAAGATTTCTCCAGACCCTGAGCATAGCTCAACTCTCCCTAACTTTCAACTTAACTATTCTACTTCTACATCTTAAGAGCTTTGTGGAGATTTCTCTCGTGTGGTGCATCTTGATTTGAATGAGAGATGGCTCTCAATGGATGTCTCCCTGAAAGGGGTCAGGGGATCCTTTTATAGGGGGCACCAGGAGTCCTGTGGGCCCATGAATCCATGTCAACGTCAAATCTGAGCCTTCGTTACGAAACGACCTTGAGCAACGACGTAGATTGAATCTTAGAGGCGATGGGGAACCGACGTAGAAAGGAGAGGTTGTCCTGTGGGACCCATAGGCTGGGCAGCCTACAAGTGTGGTTGGTCGGCCTGCCCCTATGGCAGGTGGGCTCGGGTCACGGTGTATTGCCTTCTAGACTCTTTTGGAGTCTTCTTAAGTCGGTTTCGTCGCGGATAAACGTGATTTATTCTGATGATTGGGTCCACCTTGCTCGTTTTCTGGATAAATCCTCCTACATTAACATATTTACCAAAACTTGTGGAACTCATTAGTTTAAAACCCTACACCTATGTTTGGTGATGGAATTATGTATATACGTAGGATATGTTGACGGTTTATGATTGACATTAACAACTGTCAACAGACGTGGTCCGTGAGGGCATACTTTCCTAGGACGACGAGGAAGAGGGCATGCCATCGACTATAGTTGTTGACAGGCGATCCAACATCACGGCGACAAGCACCTTGATGTTGAGGACAACGAGGGCCTGTGCATGCACAGTGGCATGCTTGTCCTCGTACGCATTGAGGGCGGCGGCGCGATCCTCAGCGGCCTTCTTACGGGGGGCTTCGGCCATGTGCTAGAGGCAAAGTTGCTCAGCAGTTGCGTCGCACGCAATGGAGGCCTGGTGCAATCTCAACGACAGCGATAGAGTGGAAGGAGAGGCGCATGTTGTCAGGGAGATTGGATGGTAGCAGGGAGGTGGGCCAGTGAGAGGGCTTAGCGGCGGCGATCGGGTCGGCTAGGGGGCTTAGCGGCGGCGGTAGGGTTTGTGGAACTGAGGAGAGGTCACACGAGAGAACCATCTCATTGATACCATGAGAGAGTATTAGGGTTTGGATAATGCTCGATTAACCATGATTAGTGACAATTAGTGAGTACATAAAGGCACGATGGGGAGCCTGGGTCGGCAGGCCCATGGCGCATGGGTTTACATTCTAACACATACAATCACTACCAGTTTCGAAGCGACAAGCCTATCATTGTCGGATTTTAAAAACGACCAGCGGTGATCAATAATTATCACAGTCGCTTATCATTGTTGTGTTGTGTTACCATGCAACTAGCAGTGATTCTTGCACCGAGCCTAAAATTATTCGATCCGTTTAAGTCCTATAGTTGACGCCCCCCCTCCCCCCTCCCCACCGGCTGGCCTTTTCTCTAGCGTGCTATCTTCCTCCTTCTTTCCTTCTCTCTCCTCCTAGCTAGATCCAGCGCGGGGCGGATTCCTTGGCCAGTGGCCTGGCCGGCATGTGGGCCTGGGGTGGCGCAGGCGGAGCTCCCAGAACAATGATGTGTGGATGAATCAATGATGCGTTGAGATTCCCCCCCCCCCCTCTCATGTGTTATCTCTCTTTATGATTTGATGAATCCATCGATCTGTGATGTTTTGAATCTCTCCCTCTATATGATGTGGTATACCGATCTATGCTGTGTTGAATCTTCCCCTCTCCGTGATGAAACAATCTATGGATGAGTCGAACTACTACTACAGTGCGAGAGGGCTGGTGCTGGTGTTTTCTGTTGCTTTTGCTTTTTTTTTTCCTTTTTGGGTTTTGTGAAAATGGGCATCACTGCAGATGAAAATCTGGCAGTGAAAGCTGGTTTTGAACTAGCAGTGATTGTCACTTACGGCGTAGTGTTATATATTTTCTTGCACTAAGCATGTCTTTTGGAACGAAATAAGATGTCTTCTTCCGAAGTTACAAAAAATAGGAACATGGCAAGCAAGTTTATCTCCACAACAATTTTTCTAACGTGAAAATAGAAAACGTGTGATATACACTATTGCCTGATGATATTTTGGGGTAATTGATTGTTTCTATTTTTACCCTCACTTATTTATATATCATCTCTTATAAAATTCAACGGTTCAGATTTACTTGTTATCTTATCTATGCACAAGTAGCATAGCCCAACTATAAAATGCCATCTATGCGGACGCTAACTCTTCCACCTCTGATCTGCGTAGGCTCTCCGACTCTGGCGGCGCGGAACATCTTCGTCGACTTCAAGGTACGCAAACTTTTTTTTTTTTTGCGCCTATTCCCTCCGTCCCAGAATAGATGACGTTATGAGATACGTGCTGGTCAAACTTTCTTAACTTTGACTAGATTTATAGAAAATACGTGCAACATTTATATCTCAAAATAAATTTATTATGATAGTATATTCAACGATCTGTCTAATGATACTAATTATGTATTATAAATGTTATTATTTTTTATATATAATTGGTCAAAGTTTAAAAAAGTTGATTTCTCGGAAAACGAGAATGACTTCTATTTTGGAAGAGAGGGAGTATATCTTACTACTAGTAGTCTTATTATACTTCTGGTGTCGGACTGTTGGTGATCTTTATAGCATACAGTCAGTGCCACCAATGATTTTTTTGGATCGTCGGATTGGTTACATCAAGAATATTAACAATTGACCATGTTTTCTCTTGCAGAAAAATTTGTTAATATTGAGAACGATGGGACATAGCTCGTATTAGACTAACTAGCAAATAAGCCTGTGCGTTGCAATAGGAGAAAAAAATTAAACATTCGTAGAAAATGATAACAAAATACTATATTGCATAAAATTTTGAAGCTATAATTTATTTATAATGACCATGGCATCCTACCCGTGTGTTGCACGGGGTCACTAAGTTTTGCCCACACCTACGGCGGCGATGCACGTGGCGTCTGGCTTTGACAAACATATTAAGAATTGTACAAATCTAATTACATAGAAGATATAAAGCTTGTTTCGTGATCTTTACACTTCCTTCGCTATTTTTTTTCTCTTATAGTCATTTATCAACATCCGACATATAGTACCCCAATCTTCCATTCCAACCTGCATCTCCTCTCTAATAATTCCATTCCAATCAAGCACCATCACTCGCCATCCAACCATCACCAAAATCATGGGCCTTTTTGAGTCTGAGGCGCAATAAACTATTGTCGTATCCATGATCCATCATCCATCCACGCTGTGCTTCCTGTCCAACCACAGGAGCCCCTTGAAACCGGTGGTGCTCGATGGCTGCAACTTGGACGTGAACCTCACCCTGTGGCTCTTCTCCCCCATCGACGTGTACTCCAGCTCCGTCGGTTCCATGGCCCCGCACTTGGCGGTTGCGAGCGACGATGCCGACACCTTGTACGTGTCAGCCCCGCCCACATTGGTCAGCGACTCAGCGTCCGCGTGTGCGTCGGTGGTCGAGTCCCGCCATTGTCGATCGAGTAGGTGTAGCACCCAGTTTTAAGGACAAAAATAGGTACATCCCATATATGTGCATAGGAATTCAATTCACACATATAATTACAAGTAAAGGGTAATATCAAAGGCAATGCCTTTATTACATAGCATATAAGCAGGGGTGGATCTACAAGGGGGGCTGGGGGGGCTCCAGCCCCCCCTACAGCTGGTGCATCAATGGAAATATGGGGAGGGTGAGGGAGAAGAAGAGGTGGAGGAAAGAAGAAAAATGGAGAGAAAGAGAGGAAGAAGAAGAAGAAGAAGAAGAAGAAGAAGAAGAGACCAGCCCCCCTGAGCCCCCCATGAAAGTTTAGCCATTGGAGCTTAGGAAGGAGGCGTTGGACACTTTACAGAGGTTGAAGATGAAGGTTGAGCCAGCCGTAAAGTTCAGCCCCCCTAGGATTTTGTCCTAGATCCGCCACTGCATATAAGTATTCATTACAAAGAACATAGTCTTACATCATAATCTATACTACAACTCTAATGTTTTGGCGAAGCCTCCAACACCACAGGAATCGTCAACTGGTCGATCACAAGCCTAACATCTCTTGGAAAACTCCACTTAAGAACCTCCATCTGGTACCCATTTGGGATTTTGCCAGAGTATTGAAATAAACAAGCGTAAGCTACTACCGCTTAGCAAGCATAACATGAGGGAATATAGGCTCAAAGGCTTGACACGGTTGAACTACAGTTAGCACTTTTAGTTGGACATATTTTATTATTAAACGTAAGTTGCTAAGTTATGCTTAGGCTCCTGAATATAAATAATTAGATATATCAGCAATTTTAATCATAACCCAAACCATCCAAATAACCAACTATTCAGTAAGGATCCAGGCCGCTCGTGACTGAGAGCACGGCTGATATACTAGTTTACACTCAACAGAGGTTGTACACTTTCACCGTGAGTCATTTTGCCCATATGCCTGGGTTAATTACTCCCAAAACACTTCCAAGGAGAGCAGGCAGGGTACAGTACAAAGCTTTTCCCCGATCGTTCTAATAAGGAGCAGCCACTAAGGATTCCATCTCCCAAGTGTTATGGAGTCATCTCCAAAAATGGCACTAATACTCATAGCACAGTACACACCTTGGGGATGAGGCCCATACCCATCCTGGTATGCCCCTCTTACCCTTCCGGTAAGCTGCTACAAACTAGAAAGAGCAAGGTACTGGACTAAGACCAAAGACATGTGGTCCTCACAGTTGTATGTAAGTACTGGGTTGCCACTTAAAGATGAGTCCTTATGGAGAGCAACTGGAGCACCAAAAGAAAACGGCCCAATGCTCTAGCTCTCTTGGTTCCATGTTGCTAAAAACATCTTTTAATACCATGCTGCATATATCTTTACTTGTATTCTTTACTCAATATTTAGTTGAAGCAAGCTAAGCATACTACCCACATGCAAAACCCATAGGTAAATCAAGGATAGGATAATCAACATCAAGATAAATAGACTCCAGGCCGTTCATTAACATATGCATATGAATTGAGATTGCATTAAGGTGAATATGTAACAAAGAGCCTCAGATCACTCATGTAAAACTCACTGTCTACTTGAGATCAAGGAGCGCCACACAAGCATCCACACATACATGCATAGCAAACAAGTAATAACTAATTAGAACAGTACACTAAATAGTACAAATATAAGTTAAAAAGATTTTAAAATTGTTCTACGCGATGCTACGAGCACACAGGCGCGAGAATCACTCAAATCGGAGTTAAAACGGGGAAGTTATGTTGCTTTTACTCTCTGGATGGTAATTTTGTAATTACTGTGAACTTGATTTTCGAATTAAAACAAATAAGTCTGATTTTGAATTTAAACAAGGATGGTGGGTTCTATGTAGAAGAAGCTGGGGGTGTTTTCTGCAAAAGCACGGCGGCGACAGCTGACCCGGTGAAATGGCGGCGCGGGACTAGTCAGAGGTGGTGAACCGGGTGTGTTGTGCTGTGGACCAGCTTCTGTGGACTGAGTTCATAGGTTCACCGTGGACCGAAAGGGTATCCTGGCCGAAACAGGGACTAGACGCGGTGGTCCTTCATGGACGGCGGCGAGCACCTCGCCGGAGTTAGCCGGAAGCGACGTATAGGCTCGGGGACGTAGGGCGGACTACGACGAACTCACCTAGGCACTTTACTAAGATGGAGATGACGCAGGTCTCATCGCAGCGGATGGTGACTCCCTGCGACAGTTCGGCGGTGGCACGTGTGAGATAGAGAGCAAAAGAGAAAAGGAGAGAGAAATCAACAGCTTCATCACCACAATGCAGAGCTCGGCAGTGGGTTGCGAATGGCAGCGAGGCAACAGACGGCACATACTGCAGCGGCGGCTTCATCGGCTCGTCCACGAGATCCAAGTGGCGGCACGAGCTACCTAGGGCAAGCAAAAGGCGGCGCGGACGAAACAGCGGCACACAGTGGGTGTTGACATCGTTTTTAGCACGTGTCAAGATGATCAGGAAGGGCTAATCAACAGAGGAAAGATTACCGTGTAGATTGATAGCCAAGGAGAATAAGTTTGTTTGTGAGTGGTGGCAGCGTATGGATTCAATTTGAAGTGTTGCCGATGAGGTTAAGGGTATTATTGCCGATGCCGATGAAAGAGGGTTTGGAGACTGCTACCGATGAGACAGGGGATGTACCGATGAAGGAGGGTATGAAGACTGCTGCCGATGAAACAGGGAATGTACCGATGGAAGGAACTTGAAGGCTGCTGCCGATGGAACAGGGACTGTGCCGTTGAAAAGGAGGTCGATGAGAATACCATCGTGATTGAGGCGGACTATGGAATAAAATAGGAGTTAATTTCCTTATATACGTTTAGTAGAGTCTGAGTTGTATCAAAGTCATGTTTTTCCTTAGATTTGGATTTAGTGTCCTAGTCGTATTTGGTTACGTTTCTATAGATCAGGATATAAATATAGAGTGAAGGGCGATGTAATAGGGGATCAATCAATACATCAAAAAACAGCTTTTACTCTTATTTACATCTACTTTCGGCGACTTCGTCAATTTGCATATTTTTCCTTTTTACGAGTTCTCATCGATTCGGCGAGTTGCATTGCTCTAAGTGCAATCTTCGACGATCCTCGAGTTCCGCGTGAGTACCTCTTGGCCGTGACTTCCGGGCGTATCGCTGTTGTCAGGACCAAAGTGCTCGTATCTTCGTCCTTGTCGATTAATAGGTCAAATCGACTGGCACGCTTTGGATATCGACTTCGGGTATTAGCCCTTTGTGTTTGCAGATTTACTTTTGCATCAACACATCTTTTGGCACGCCCAGTGGGACAGATCTAGTCAAGATGCTTAATCCTAAGATCGATGCTGGGAACATCATCGCAGTAACAGAAGAAGATCTTAAGGACGATCAGAAGCAGGCTATGGAGAGGGCTATAGAAGAATACAGACAGCTTTGCTTGAAGTCATTCAGCTTGAACAAAAGTGGACAAGTTATCCAGAAGCAGGACTTGCCGTTGCCTCGGCAGGTTACCTTTGATTCTAAACCGGGTAAACTTCAAGAGATGGTTAATTCTGCGGTGAATCATGCTTTAATTAATCACTCCAATGTGATGTCCAATACTATTCATAATGCTGTGATTCGAACTTTCAAAGAAGGGCAAGCGTCACCTCGTTACGTTGGGCCTGCTTATCATCAACCAGAAGCAGCATCTGCTGTTGCTCCATCGGCTCCCCCAGCCGTTGCGGGTAGAGATTTCTTCTCACCCAGTATCAGCAGGTTTATCTAACGTACAGTCTACTCCGATACGTCTGGATTCAGCATTATCAGGACGAGTTCAGCTTGGTACAGATCTATCAGCATCGGCTTTATCAGGTCTTGTACCACAGAATAATCGAACTCCTGCTAATTGGTGGGGATATGGTATGCCTCCAGAGCCATCTGCTTTCAATCACGGGTTATCTCAAGTGTTTGATGCAGCGGGAAAAACTCCTATGCCATCGGCTGGTTTGCCGATAGCTCAAGCGCCTCAATATACTACAACTACTGTACAACCAAATCTGGGAGGTTTTCAGGCGTCTTTGGGTCAAACATCTAGTTCAAGTCCATCGACAAATTTGTTACCGATGCAGCAGAAGGCTCCTATCACCAGTCAACCTAGAGTCCAGGTTATATCTCAAGTTGGATGTAATTATCCAGCAATGCCAACAAGCTACCAGCCAACGGCAAATTTTGTGCCGATGAATACTAATAATTGGTCAGGGTAGTTTCCCACTCAACATACAGTTCAGCCAAATCAGCAAGCCACAGGTGTTCATCAAGGTCACATGCATGCTGGTTTTCAGAATCAAGCATCGGCAGCTCAGCCGATGAACCCTTTTCAGCAGGTTAATGGACCACAGATAGTGGCAAATGTGCCAATTGCTGGAGATCGTGGGCCACAAAGGTATGCAGAAGGGTACCAGCAGATACCTCCAGTGGAGATTCAACAATATCGTCAACAAGATGTTGATGCTTTTTGGGCCGATAAAATAGCAGAAATTATGAAGGATCAGTTTGGGATCAAGCCCAAAGTTAATACCTATTCTTATCGGACTCCGTATCCTCCGGCATATGATTTAATTTCTCTCCCAAATCGTTACAAGGTGCCAGATTTCACTAAGTTTTCTGGGTAAGACGATACATCAACCATGGAGCATGTTAATCGTTTTATTATTCAATTTAGAGAGGCAGCTTGTAGAGATGAATTGAGAGTTCGTTTGTTCTCAACATCTGTATCCGGATCAGCATTTACATGGTTTATTTCACTACCGCCAAATTCTATTATCACTTGGGCTGATCTGGAAAAGCAATTTCATAAGTATTTCTTTACTGGAGTTCATGAAAAGAAGCTTACTGATTTGGTAAAGATGAAATAGCGCAATGATGAATCGGTAGAAGGCTTTGTGCAAAGGCTACGAGATGTAAAAAACAAATGTTATAGCCTGGTATTGGATGATCGGCAGCTTGCCGATTTAGCCTTTCAGGGATTGTTACCACACCTTAAGGACAGATATGCTTCTCAGGAGTTCGAAAGCCTAAGTCATTTAGTGCAAAGGATTTTTGATCAAGACACTAGGGTTTTTGAACCTAAAAGAAATTGGAACAAGAAAGTTTCATTTGTTGAAGAGGTGGAAGATTCTGATTCAGATAACGAACCAGTTATCGGTTTGGCTGAGTGGGTTAAGAATAAGAAGCCTATATCTTGTCCCTTTGGTCACAAAGAGCCAGAAAAGTTTACTTTTGACGTCACCAAAGCCGATAAGATATTTGATCTTTTGCTTCAGGAGGGCCAAATTAAATTGTCACCTAATCATGTGATCCCATCGGCAGAAGAGTTGAAGCATATGCTGTATTGCAAGTGGCATGATGCAACTTTACACAGTACCAATGAGTGCAAAGTATTTAGACAACAATTGCAGTTAGCTATTGAGTCTGGCAGAATAAAATTTGGCAATTCCAAGATTCAAAAGCCGATGAAAATTGATCAACATCCTTTTCCAGCAAATATGTTGGATGGTGAAGGGAAAATTAAGGTGTTGACATCGGAAGCTGCTGAAAAGAATGCATCAGTAGATCCCCAACATCGGATAACTACCGATGATGCAAAAGGCAAGGGGCTATTGACGGAAAGTGGCGGTTCTGGGAGGCCTCCTCGATCTGGCATCGTGATCACTCATCGAAGACAACAAGAAGGCTAGCGTCAGCGAAGGGACCGGTATCAACGACAACAAGAGGAAAGACGTCAAGAAGAGTGGAATCGGCATAAGGATCATTGGAATTGTCCGTTTTTTATTCATTGTTGGGAGGAAGGTATTAAGTTACCTACTGTTGAAGATTGTCCAGAGTGCAATGGTTATTATGGAGTTAATCATCCTGTAAGAAGGTTTCAATCTGGTAATCAAGGTTTGTTTATTAATGAGCCGATCAGAGGGAGAGCATCAGTACATGATCGGTTGGGGGGCAGGCTCAGTGTACATGAAAGGCTTGGTAAACGCGTTGCATATTTTCCAAGAAACCAAGAGGAACTTGAAGAGATGGCAAATGCAAGAGTTCCTGATGAAGAAATATTTTACAGGGATCCTAATATACGTCGTGTAGAGACAACTAGGACTTATCAGCCAGTGTGGAAAACTAAGCTTCCTCAATGGTGTCCAGAGAGTTTGACAAAGACACAGAAGAGAAAAATGCAGCGAGAGCGTCAAAAAGATTTATATCAAGAAGAGAGTCCCTCCAATGAGAGATCTGGTAATCAGTAGTGGCAGATAAGGCACAAAAATAAAGGTCCATCGGCAGATGTCAATATGGTGTTTATGTTGCCGATGGAATTTTTGGCTCTGTCTGATAGCGAAGAAGAGGCTGTTTTCTCTGACCAAATAGCTCAATTAACGCTAGATCCAATGATGGCTATTTTTGAGAAGCCTGCCAATGATGAGAGACAACACCTCAAGGCTTTGTTTGTAAAAGGCAGAGTTGATGAGCAGCCTGTATCTAAGATACTTATTGATGGAGGAGCTGCAATTAATATTATGCCTTATGTGATGTATCGGAAGCTTGGTAAGGGAGATCAAGACTTAACTAAGACTGATATGATGATAAAGGATTTTGAAGGCAATGTATCATCAGCTAAAGGGGCAGTATGTGTTGAGTTGACCATTAGTAGTAAAACTTTACCGACAACTTTCTTTGTTATTAATGGCAAGGGTGCATATAATCTGCTCCTGGGAAGGGATTGGATTCATGCTAATTGCTGTGTTCCTTCTACAATGCATCAATGTCTGGTACAATGGATTGGAGATACGATTGAAGTTGTTCCTGGTGATTCTTCTTATATCATCGCATCGGCAGAATCAGACACTTATGAGCGAACCAACTGCATATCAGGAGAAGCCTGGGAAAAAGAGTTCCTCAAGGTTGCCGATTACGAAATTCTACCGATCCAAGCAGTCGGTTCTGAAGAAGAGTTTTAATGGATAGATTTGCCGATGATGGAAAATTAGGTCAAGGATTTACATCGGCAGATGATTTAATAGAAGTAGATATTGGTGAAGGCGATAGGCCAAGGCCCACTTTTATTAGCTCTAAGTTAGATTCCAAGTGTAAACAGCAACTAGTTGATTTGTTAAAGGAATATAAAGATTGTTTTGCTTGGGATTATACTGAAATGCCTGGATTAGACCGATCTATAGTTGAACATCGGTTGCCAATTAAATCTGGATTTCGGCCACATCAGCAGCCGGCTCGCCGATGCAATCCTAATATACTTCCTGATATTAAGGCCGAAATAACCAAATTAATTAAGGCAAAGTTTATTTGGCAGTGTCGATATGCAGAGTGGATTTCTAATGTGGTTCCTGTATATAAGAAAAATGGAAAACTTCGTGTTTGTATTGATTTCAGAAATCTCAATAAGGCTACACCAATGGATGGTTACCCAATGCCGATTGCTGATTTGTTGATTGATGCTGCAGCAGGACATCAGATTATTAGTTTCATGGATGGTAACGCGGGTTATAATCAAATATTCATGGCTGAAGAAGATATTTCCAAGACTGCTTTTAGGTGTCTAGGTCATGTGGGATTATTTGAGTGGATAGTTATGACATTTGGTTTGAAAAATGCCGGTGCTACCTATCAAAGAGCTATGAACTTTATTTTCCATGAATATATTGGCACGTTGGTAGAAATCTACATTGATGACATAGTGATTAAGTCTGGAGACATCACAAAGCATCTAACCGATCTACGAAAAATACTAGAGTGCACAAGAAAACATGGATTAAAGATGAATCCTAATAAATGTGTATTTGGTGTATCGGCAGGACAATTCTTGGGTTTTATGGTGCACCAGCGGGGCATTGAAATTAGTAGAAAATCTATTGAGGCAATCAACAAGATTGTTGCTCCTGCCGATAAAACTGAATTACAGTCCTTGACCGGTAAGATTAATTTCATCAGAAGATTCATATCTAATCTGTCAGGTAAGATCAAGGCTTTCAGTCCATTATTGAAATTGAAAGCCGATCAGGAATTTAAATGGGGGGATGAACAACAATTAGCCTTAGATCAGATTAAGAGTTATTTAACAAATCCTCCTGTGTTAGTTCCACCCCAACATGGAAAACCTTTCAGATTGTATTTATCAACTGAAGATACTGTTATCGGTTCAGCTCTTATTCAAGAATTTCAAAGGAAGGAGCGTGTTATCTATTATTTGAGCAGACGGTTAATAGATGCTGAAACCAGGTATTCGGCCATTGAGAAATTATGCTTATGTTTATACTTCTCTTGTATTAAGCTGAGGCATTATTTACTATCGGCTGAATGTACTGTCATATGCAAAGATGATGTGGTCAAATATATGCTATCAATGCCGATATTAAATGGTAGGATTGGTAAATGGATTTTAGCATTATCAGAGTTTGACCTACGTTATGAATTGGCTAAGGCAGTTAAAGGACAGGTTATGGCCAATTTTGTTACTCAACATTGCAACACGGTGGATTCTCTGGAAGTTGCTCCGTGGACACTTTTCTTTGATGGGTCTACTTGTGGTGAAGGGGCAGGCATCGGTATCGTGTTAATTTCCCCTCAGGGGAAGAAGTATGAGTTCTCATTGCCGATCGTTGCTACATCGACAAACAATCAAGCTGAGTACCAAGCCCTAATAAAAGGGTTAGAATTACTTAAAGAAGTACAGGCTGATGCTGTTGAAGTCTTTGGTGATTCTATGCTAGTTATAAATCAGTTGATTGAGGTTTATGAATGCCGAAGTGAAATTCTAATTTCATATCATGAAAAGTGTTTGGAATTGTTAAAAGGGTTTAGGAGTTTTCATCTGGAGCATATTTCCCGGATGCATAATGAAGAGGCTAACCGATTGGCTCAGCATGCTTCAAGATATCAACCTGTTCAAGAAGTATTGATATCAGTGGCTGATACCGATGACTGGAGAAAGGAAATCATTGATTATTTAAAGAATCCATCTAAAAAGGTTGAAAGACGTATAAGGTTCCAAGCTACCAAGTATGTACTCCTTGATGGTGAATTGTATTACCATACCATAGATGGAGTTTTACTCAGGTATGTTAGCATAGAGGAATCAAAAAGCCTGATGAGTGAAATTCATGAAGGAGTATGTGGGGCTCATCAGTCAGCTTTCAAGATGAAATGGATGATCAGAAGAAATGGATATTATTGGCCGACTATTCTTGAGGATTGTTTTAAATATTTTAAAGGATGTCAGGAATGTCAAAAATTTGGTAATATTCAAAGGGCACCCGCATCGGCTATGAACCCCATAATTAAGCCTTGGCCGTTTTGGGGTTGGGCTATTGATCTCATCGGTCAGATTTATCCACCATCGAGTAAAGGGCATAAGTTTATTCTGGTTGCTACCGATTATTTCACAAAGTGGGTTGAAGCAATTCCTTTAAAAAAGGTGACATCGGCTAATATGGTTGATTTTGTGAAGGAGCATATTGTCTACCGATTTGGCATCCCTCAAACCATCACTACCGATCAGGGCACTATGTTTACATCGGATGAATTTGATGAGTTTGCTATAGGTATGGGAATTAAAGTTTTGAATTCTTCACCGTATTATGCCCAAGCTAATGGCCAGGCTGAAGCATCTAATAAAGGAATTATCAAACTCATTAAACGTAAGATTAAAGAGTATCCTAAGAAGTGGCATACAATATTAAATGAAGCTTTGTGGTCATATCGGATGGCATGTCATGGTGCAACCAAGGTAGCACCTTATCAATTGGTGTATGGACACGATGCAGTATTACCTTGGGAGATTAAAATTGGTTCTAGGCGAATACGCTTTCAGGATCAACTGACAGCCGATGATTATGATATTCTTATGAAAGATGAATTGGAAGATGTAGCAGGTCATCGGTTAAAAGCTTTAGTTAGCATCGAGGAGAATAAGAAAAGAGTAGCTAGATGGTATGACAAGAAAGTGAAGGTAAAGGAATTTGTTGATGGTGAATTGGTCTGGAAATTGATTTTACCGATTAGGACTAAAAGTTCTAAGTTTGGCAAATGGTCACCTAATTAGGAAGGTCCATATCGGATAAATCAATCTGTTCCTGGTAATGCATATATTCTTGAAACTCTCGAAGGAGTTGTATTTCTCAGAGCATTAAATGGAAAATATTTAAAGAAATATTACCCTAGTATCTGGATAGACGCATAAAAGTATAGTTGCCGATAACAATCCTATCGGCTGGAGTTAAAACAAAGTATCAATTGTTGCCGATGCGCTAATTTAACAAAGCCTGGATGGCTGATATCGCACCCAGGCGAATTTCATCGGCTTCTTTTAATTCCTTGGCGTCTTCATCGGCACTTCCTTCCACAGGCTTGAGTTTCTTTTTGAGGACCAAGGCCTTGCGAGCTTGAGCATCTCGTTCCTGTTGAAGGGCTTTGATAGCGTCGGGAAGCTGGTCTTCTTCTTGTTTAGCTTGAGTCAGAGCTGTTTCAACCTTTTCCAGTTCAGCTAACAGGGCTGCCTTCTTTGCCGATAGATCTAAGATTTTCTGCCTAAGATCGGCACTGGAGGCTTGCAAGTTGTTGATATTCTTGTGCTTCTCATCGGCAGTTTGCTTCAGCTGTAGCATTTCTTCTTTAAGTTGAACCTGAGCTGCTCTGTCAGCAATACGATGAACGGCCCTTTGATATTGAAGTTGTCTGCTCTCCAGATGGACTGCTGGAAAGATGGTTTCTTCAACATTGGCAGGGACTTGGCCGCGGATCGTTTTGAAGATAGTCCTCGCAGGGTCTGAGTCGATCACCAATTGGGCAGTATCTTGCTGCAGCAGATTTAGGAGGGCTTCTAGCTTGCCATAGGTGTCTGACGATATTGTTCCCAATGCCAGGGAAGAACTCGCCTCTTCTCCGTCATCATCGGAGACATCGATAGCAAAAGAGAATAAGCTATCGGGAGAATCTTGTTCCTGTGAAATAAAGAGAATTAGAAATCCTATCTGTGATATCTGGGGATATTATAAACCAAACAATTAATTGGTTTACCTGCTTCAGGGCGATTTCTTGAGCCTGGCTTGAGGGAGCGGCTTGTAGAGGATCATACGAAGGATCGGCAGAGGATGCCGATGGAATGTCTTCGGCGGTGGCACGTGTGAGATAGAGAGCAAAAGAGAAAAGGAGAGAGAAATCAACAGCTTCATCACCACAATGCAGAGCTCGGCAGTGGGTTGCGAATGGCAGCGAGGCAACAGACGGCACATACTGCAGCGGCGGCTTCATCGGCTCGTCCACGAGATCCAAGTGGCGGCACGAGCTACCTAGGGCAAGCAAAAGGCGGCGCGGACGAAACAGCGGCACACAGTGGGTGTTGACATCGTTTTTAGCACGTGTCAAGATGATCAGGAAGGGCTAATCAACAGAGGAAAGATTACCGTGTAGATTGATAGCCAAGGAGAATAAGTTTGTTTGTGAGTGGTGGCAGCGTATGGATTCAATTTGAAGTGTTGCCGATGAGATTAAGGGTATTATTGCCGATGCCGATGAAAGAGGGTTTGGAGACTGCTACCGATGAGACAGGGGATGTATCGATGAAGGAGGGTATGAAGACTGCTGCCGATGAAACAGGGAATGTACCGATGGAAGGAACTTGAAGGCTGCTGCCGATGGAACAGGGATTGTGCCGTTGAAAAGGAGGTCGATGAGAATACCATCGTGATTGAGGCGGACTATGGAATAAAATAAGAGTTAATTTCCTTATATACGTTTAGTAGAGTCTGAGTTGTATCAAAGTCATGTTTTTCCTTAGATTTGGATTTAGTGTCCTAGTCGTATTTGGTTACGTTTCTATAGATCAGGATATAAATATAGAGTGAAGGGCGATGTAATAGGGGATCAATCAATACATCAAAAAACAGCTTTTACTCTTATTTACGTCTACTTTCGGCGACTTCGTCAATTTGCATATTTTTCCTTTTTACGAGTTCTCATCGATTCGGCGAGTTGCATTGCTCTAAGTGCAATCTTCGACGATCCTCGAGTTCCGCGTGAGTACCTCTTGGCCGTGAGTTCCGGGCGTATCGCTATTATCAGGACCAAAGTGCTCGTATCTTCGTCCTTGTCGATTAACAGGTCAAATCGACTGGCACGCTTTGGATATCGACTTCGGGTATTAGCCCTTTGTGTTTGCAGATTTACTTTTGCATCAACAGTGGGGCTACGCCCTTTTATAGGGGTGCTGGGCGTGGGGATTATGCTAAATCTTGCGGAAACTGGTCGGACCGATGCAGCCTTACAAATATTGATAAAAGTCGATAACTTACTTATACTAAGACTAGTAAGAGGTCGGCCGGACCGAGACAGCCTTACAAGTAATAATATAAGTTGTGACAGTACTTACAAACAAACCGGAGGTCAGCCGGACCGATGTAGCCCTGCTTGCTCAAAAAACTCGCCGAGATCTACTCTACTCCTACTCCTAGGGTTGGCATGAAGCCAAAAAGTAAAGGTACTGTTTTGTATTTGATTGGTTGATGTTCATTACAATAGCCAGGGTTATATTTCTAACCGAGGCTTCAATATAAGTCCTAGTCGAATAAGACTAGTTACAAGCTTGAAATAAAAGAAAATATTATAATTTTAAGGTAACTTGATGAGAACATCGCCACGCTGGACACACCAACGCTATGGTCTTCTCCAAGTTGCAATTCGTCCCCAACTCAGCTGCCACGTCACCCTCGGATTCAGCAGACACGTCGTCACTGTTTTGGTCATAACTCTCGCATACGACATCGAAACGGGGCGTTCTTGGATGCGTTGGAAAGGGGACGACGGCGCCGTTGTTTTGGATCTGGTCCCAGCTCCAGAAGGTCCGTGGATCATTCTGTGTGACCATGACAAGGTGCTGCGTCACCTATTTGGGCCAACTTGGCCATGTATTGTGTCGGGCCTTAAGCCCAAATTGTGGGCGCCCAACCCCTGGCCGTCCTCAATCCTAGGTCGAGTCTTAGACTATAAACACAGCCGCCGCCGCTGTTAGACAATTGGGTTTTGTTTAGAGTTTAGTTTTCCAACGAGAAACTGAATCGTTCATTGTAACTGTGGTGACAAATCCTTTTACAGTGATCTAGGGCCCCTGTTCTTGATCTCCTCCACTGTGTCGATTAGTTCTTTGGAACCGAGTTCTTGAACCCTATATTGATATTCGCATAATTCATATTTGCAATTTTAGATTGTGTGTTTTTACCTTCTTGCTTGTGTTCTTCGATTCGCTTGCCGGAAAAGCCTTCTTGGCGAGGTCAATCAAGTTGTGCTTGGTTGATAACCAACGGAGCAGTGGTGTAACGGTTGCAGGGTTCGAATCGTGTCTAATTTGAAGCCGGATCGCCAACGTCGAGATCTCCACAAATCGAACTTACCGGCTACCTCTCGGAAGATCAGGCCTGTATCTTATCAATTGGTATCAGAGATTTTAGGTTTACCGCGAGGTATATTCTCGTTTGCCTTAGATTCATATTTGTTCATTATCTAGAGTCCACAAAAAGCCCAAAAATATTTTAATTTCCGCTGTCCTATCACTATTGGGCATTCTTAACATTCTTAACATCATTCTCCTTTTTATTTCCACGTATTTATATATTTTTAGAGCAATCTCCCTCTTTTGAAAATATAGCAAGTGGTAGTAGAAATGACTTGAGCATTAACTTCACAGGGAATAACAGGAATGAGATAATGTTTTTGGCTATTCTCTCCCGGGTCAGGAGTAGAATAATTTTGGGTGAATCTAGAGATGGAAATGAGTGGATATATGTGGATGCGTACTTCCGGAGTAGAAGCAGCATGTATGAGTGAACGTGCAAGTGAATCTTGATTTTAACCACATGACAAGTTTCTAAGGGTCTACACAGCTTGACCACACTCAATGCCCATAAGCATTAAGTAGTAAAAGTGCGGCTCTTAATCTAACAAGCATGTATATATGGTTGTGGTAGGAATTTAAACTCTCATCATACAGGAACTCATCATGCAACATTTTAAAGATTTTTAAAGATATAATTCTCCAGAATTCTAGCATCTCTAGAACAGATAAACAGTAGCTCAACCTTCCCATATCATATCCGCTAACAACTTAGACTTCAGATCAAGTTCTCTTCCCACTAGTTCAGGTTTAGAGCCAGTTTTAAATTATAACAGTTATGTCTAAACTAGAGAGAGAACAAATTTGAAAATTAGGCAGAGCAACTATTCATCATATCCATGCTAGAGTTTTATTTTCAAGATTCAGTTTAGCATAGCTACTTTATTTATTTATTAAACTAAGCAAATATATATAAATACAAAATATTTATTTGGGTTTTCATGATTATGCATCTTTTTATTTTAATAAAGCATAGGTATAAATGTAGATAAAAATACTTATCGGGATAAATGGGGGTGCTCTCCCCTAAGCTGGATCTTGACGTAATTTCTTCTGATGTAGCTAGCAGGTGCAGAGGTGTATTTGAATGTCGGCAGCACCCTGACAACGATTAGGATGTCCTCCATCTGCTAGTCTTCCTGAATTCTGTGGAGCTCAAATAGACAACAAAGCTTCGTGGAACTTGATTAAGCGTTAGCATAAATATCTAGCCTTTATCATGTTTGAGCTTCCTTGATAAATGTCACTCTCTATTTTTATTTTTATAGGACAGAAAAAATATATTATTATTATTATATTTTTTTTATGCCACCACAGTGAATGTACTTATGGGTTTTATGCCACTCGCATACTCACATGGGGCTTACTGTTTTCAACATTTTTTTTAGACAGAATGAACATGATTAACTGAGCAATAATTAAAGGGAAAATGATAACTACCAAGTTTACCTCTTGGCACGGCGTTCGGTGTTTTTAAGTCCTCCGAACAGGACTTCTTTTCTTCTTAGTTGTCCTGGGATTTGGGTGGCGTAGACGGTGGTTCTGGCAGCGCCTCCTCTTCTTGTGTAACTGTCTTCACTTTCCATACCTGACTTGGTGCTTCGGTCTCCTGTTGTGTATCCTCGGGCCTTATGACCTCTCCTTCATAGTCTGCCCATACGTCCTTGATGGTTTGCCTCCTTTGGTTACGGTTACGTCGCCTTCTTCTTGTCCTAACGTGCTTAGAATCTTCAACTATATAGTTAGGGTCATTAAAGTAGCGGCGTACCTTCTCAGAGGGGAAATGCATATGGACTTCTCCGGTTCCAATGTAGATGATTGCTTTGACGGTGCCTAGGAACGGTCTTCCTAGGATGATGGGTGGATCGTACTCGTCGTCTCCCATGTCAATGACCTGAAAGTCTGTATGGACAAAATGATCGTTAATTTTAACAGGGACATTGGTTACTATACCTTCGACCTTTTGGGATGTCTGATCTGCCATCTGGAGCTGAGTGTATGTTGGTTTTAAGGGCATGGTCCCGTACAAGAGCTGATAGGTGACTGTGGCCATTATGTTGACGCCTGATCCAGTGTCGCAGAGCGCCTTCTGAAAGGAGTATCCATTGATTGAGCACTCAATGCTTGGCATACCTGGGTCGTCCTTCTTGTTCAGGAAGGGCGACTTGAGTCGACCATCTTGACCTCCTTGAACTGCAGTGACCATCTTAGCTGATTCGGTCCATCCTTGGTTGTTCTTGTTCTGCTTGATCCTCCTGTTGGTCCTCTTCCTTGGTTCATGTTGGGGTTGCTCTGGGATTTGTGTAATCTTGTTCTTGAAGGAAAACGTCTCCTTCCTCCCCTTGATGTTGAAGTTGATCTTTGCAGCGCTGGCGTAGATGACAGCTCCCGAGGTGTTCAGGAATGGCCTTCCCAGAATAACTGGTGACCTCTCATCGGACCCGGTCTCTATCACCACGAAGTCAGCTGGAGCATACGAGGTACCAACTCGGACACACATGTTCTTTAATATTCCTTTAGGAAAGCTTAGTGTCCGATCTGCAAGCTGCAAACACATAGTTGTTTCTGATAAAGGATATGTAAAGAATTTTTCATAGAATACCCTATGCATAATGTTGACGCTGGAGCCAAAGTCGCAGAGTGCTTCTGGGAAGTCCACCATGCCGATGGAGATCGGGATGACGGGGCGTCCTAGATCGCCTCTCTTGACTGGCAGAAGGTCATTATGTACTCCGACAGCGGGATTACTTCAATAGTTACCTGCATCAAACATGTCTACAAGATTTGCAGATTCTAATCCTTCCGGTTGTGATGGTATACCAGGGTTAGTAGCAGGAACAGCAGCAACTATTTGATTTAACTGAGATTCAATCATTTTATTAAAGCTAATTTGGTTTTTGATGGCAGTAGAGAAATTATCCATTCTATTATTTATGTTTTCTAGTATTTTATAATTGGATGCCAATTTCTTAGACAAGTTATCCATTAGCTTTCCTTGATTAGACACTAACTCTCTTAGGGGTGGAAAATTATTATTGTTGTTGTAAGAATTATTACCTTGATAATTACCTGAGTAGTTACCTGAGTAGTTAGGCCTCTGTTGATTCCAACCTTGATTTTGTTGAGGACGGTTGTAGTTGTTGTTGTTGTTGATGTACCTTGCATCCTCAAGCATCTCAGGGCAGTGATTGCCAGAGTGTCCAGTGTCTCCACATTCCTCACAAGTCATGTGAGAGTCGTAGACGTTCATGACTTCTCTTTTGTCTCCAGCTTTGTCATCGAGCTTTTTCATGAGTAGGTCTAACTTTGCAGATAGCATGTCTACCTCCTTGAGCTGGTGCATACCTCCACCCTTCTTGCGTGTTTGGATCCTCTCTTCGTTCCAACCTTGGTTGGACGCCATCTTCTCCACAAGGGCTGTAGCTTGTGGTATGGTGAGTGATAGAAATGCGCCTCCAGCTGCAGCATCCATGGTCTCACGAGCACTAGTGATGAGCCCATGATAGAAAGTCTGCATAAGTAGCCAGCTTTCCATTCCATGATGGGGACATTCTAGGATGTAATCTTGAAAGCGCTCCCATGCTTCTGGAACGGATTCATCATGTTGTTGCTGAAAACTTGTAATCTTCCCACGGAGAGCATTGGTCTTGCCCATGGGAAAGAACTTAGCCAGAAAGTTCGTAGAGCAGAGTGCCCACGTAGTGTTCTTATCCTTCGTCGCGTAGAACCACTGCTTCGCTCTCCCCAATAGTGAGAATGGGAAAAGGCGAAGTAGTATGGCGTCTCTGGGAACATCTAATATAGTGAATGTGCTGCAAATCTCTATGAAGTGTTGGAGATGAGCACTTGCATCTTCGTGCGGCTTCCCACAAAACTGGTTGGCTTGTACCATGTTGATGAGCCCTGGCTTGAGCTCAAAGTTCTTGTCGATGGCCGCGGCAGGTCCAGTGCGGATGTTGTCCATAGTGGGAGCTGAGAACTCGCGGATCGTCTTGTTCGCCATGGCTGCGAACTCTGTTGACAAATTCCGGATGAAACTTCGGCGGTCTTCTGGATTGGATGAAGTGTTGCGTCGAAGTGTTGACTTCTTGAGCTTGGCTCTTGCCCCTCTGATTAATGCTTCGGGGTTGTCAACAAAATTTTCTGGAAGACGTCCTCTATTCATACATCACCCTGCAAAACAATAAGAATGGAAAAATACAGGGGTAAATCTGTATGGGAGAATTGATGATCTCAATCACTTAATGATGCGAATGATGACTCAATTTCCGTATTCATTCCTTGTTAGTAAATCAACCTTTCCCGGCGACGGCGCCAAAAATGCTTGTTGGGCATTCTTAACGTCATTACCAAAAGTAGACTTAGTTTTCTAATTCTGATAACGGCGCCAAAAATGTCGAACCTATCCCTCATGTCACTTAAGCCAAGTTGTCATCCCCAGCATGACATGAGAGACGCGGTATTGAAATATGCAACCGCTCTTCTAAATAAATAATAAATAAGATCTGCAAGCACACAGATTAATACCGATGTAGCATTTTAACCGGGAAGTATTCCAGGTATCGTTATTTATATTTTTACCACTGGGAAGGGATTACTAACATCAATGTTGATTATGGAATGGAATATAGGAATGAGTATCAATCATTGCATGTATAAGTGAGAGCATTCATCTATCTCTTGCATACAGGGGTAAGTGTCACATAAAATATAGATAAAGTATGAATGGTGACAAAGATAATTAATCTGATCAGCTAGCCACATATAATAATGATAAGCACCTCAACAGATATTCTAGCAAGTCATTAGCATGGTATTAGGATGAACTACAAGGATATTTCCTAAGTTATTCTTAACTATAAAGTCTAGCATATCATAGTTAGTGCAAGTACACTTGGCAATCATTGTGAGAAAGGACTATGCCCATGCATAGTGATATTATCAAGGAAGATGAGAAACATAGCAATCACTCCCCCGTAATAATGTTGCTCTGCCTGCCTTACACACGGGAGGGGGACTATATAAGAACCAACGAAGCTGTCACCATCGCGGACCACCCCACGATCCGGCATATAAGGTGCAATCGTAGATAAATATGGTCTAAGCACCACGCCTACATAATATTTATCATTTACCCATGGATCCGATGGATAAACGCTATACGATCCTAAACATGTATATAATTCCAATCTAACTAAGCCAAGCGTATAACTACGATAAACTAAGAACAATATAATCGCAAACATAAACAAGTAGAGCATAGTCATAATCAATATATTGAAATAGAACAAAGTTGTATTCATAATATTGAAGAACAATGATGAACAATGAAGAACAGTAAAGGAATTACCAAGAATCCTCTTGACAGATCTGGAAACCAATCGAAGATTGACTCCTTCTAGTTCTAATCCTATGTAGCTATGCTATACTAGAGATCTAGTTGATGTGGTGGCTCTAGGGCTTGATCAGAGACTCTCCTCCTGAGATTAGGGTTTGAGGAATTGAGAATGAGGGAGTGCCTCCTCCAGGGGCCAGGGGTCCTGCTTATATAGACCCCTCAAGTGAACGTGGGCCGTCGGATCAAACCGACATTAATCGCACGGTTTTCCTTGATCCCTTAGGTCGGTGGAGCATAATCCGCGAGACGGAGCCTGATTGGCTCTCAGGCCAGGGCGGGCGCCCTAGGGAGGAGGGCGGGCGCCCTGCCTCCAGGCCCGTTCGGCCTCCCGTTCGATCTCGTGGCTTCTGGAGTCTTCTAGATGATAGAAAATCGGTGAACACGTTATTATCTCTATGTAAACCCGACGTGTGGGCCTTTCCTCCGTATTTTCTGATAACCCCCTGCAGAAACAGACAAACACCAAAACTCGTGGAATTCTATCAGATAAAACCCTAAGTCTAGGTGTTGGTTGCATTTGGATCCTTTTCTTTATTTATTTGATAACTATATTTGGTACTTAAGGACTGTCAACAATCACCTTTTGTGCCTTTGCAATTTCGTTTCAGATTCGGGTTGTTGAGTTTGTGTCCGTGGTCGAGTCTTGTTGCTGGTTTAGGATTGTGTTCGTGGTCGTAGTTCAATCGCCCATTGCTGTGATTTTTGTTTTCCGCCGCTATCCCATCCACCGTTCCCAAACAACAAGTCGAAGCCACCACATTACTCGACTTGCCCTCGCTAGCCGCCTTGTGTAACTTCTCGCCGTCGCGCAAACCCTAGATAGGTTGCAAGCCGCTCTTATTTTGCCTACATCGCAGCCCTCCTTACATCATCAGGCAAATACCTACTGTCGTTGTTGGAGTCACAGGGACGATCTTGTGATCGGTGTTGGAGTTTAGGGATGCTTTGCCCTAACTGCCGCTGTTGTGTTGTGCCTACCGGAAAACATAACTTGAGATACTTTCGGTAAAACAGGCATAACTTTTCGCTCGTTTATCAGAAAAATCTAAAATTTTTACAGCAGCTTCTTGACACCATTTGGAGCCGACCCAAACTCGGCTTCGCCCTATTTGGTTTCATCAAAATTGCCAAAAAAATCAGGAAAATAAAAAAAATTGTCAAAGTTTTTGCACGCTTTTCAGAGAACGTGCTGTTTTTCTGTAGACCACATCCCACCTCAGTTGTAGGTGCCAATTTTTGTGGTTGCATCTTTTGTGATCCTTGTTCAGAGAAAAAATAAAAAAAGTTTGATTCCTACTAGTGCCTTTTGGGAAAATCAGGGAAAATTTCAGGAAAAAGGAAAAATCCGGTTATTTGCTTGTTCTGTGCGTTCTTTCCATCATCCTTTGTTTTCACCTTATTGCGCTATGTCTCGACACGTCTTAGCTAGCAGCTATGATTTGTATTTTGGATCCGGATTGAACAATCGCTAATATGTATTCGTTAATTGCTAATCCTTGCTGTCATATTGTGTGCCTACCCATAGCTCCACATATTCTTCTGTCAGCACAGGTTTATCTTGCAACTGTTACCCACGCTCAACAACAGATTGCTTAGCCACGTTGGTTTTGCTCTTATTTGGCGTTGGTAAGAATATAGGCAAGACGGTGGTAAGCCGCTTGTGATTTTGTATTCCACTTTCACCACCACCACCACTTGGTTCCTTTTAGTTGATAGGGATAATACTTTGGTATTGTCTTTTTCTATCTTCTAACCATGGCAGGATCTCCGACGGACTTCAATGATTGCATGTCCAAGGGCGAGCTTACAACGTTCATGACTGAACAACGCAATCTTATGACCGAGCTGACGCGCAATGTGAACAATCTGGTCACCCGCATTGAACAACTCGAGCAACGTCCTCCACCTCATCGTGCTGATGATGACGATGCCGATGATTTTGGTGATGACGATGCGGATGCTGACGGTTATGCCCGTCGCCGCCTCAACTTCAACCGTCGCGGTATGGGAAGTAATAATCATGGTAATAACGATCCTTTTGCTAAAGTTAAATTTAGCCTTCCTCCTTTTGCTGGTAATGTTGATCCAGAGGCTTATTTAGATTGGGAGCTTGCTGTTCAACAAAAATTTGATTCTCATAATGTTCCTGCTGAGCATAGAGTTAGACTTGCTACTAGTGAGTTTACTAATTTTGCTTTGTTATGGTGGAGTGATCTTTGCAATACTAATAATGCTGCTGTTGTGCCTCAAACTTGGAATGCTTTAAAGCAACGTATGAAATCTCATTTTGTTCCTCCTTATTACCAACGTGATTTACGTTTGAAACTGCAAACTTTAAAACAAGGTGATAAAGGAGTAGAAGCTTACTATCAAGAATTGCTTATTGGTTTAGCCCGTTGTGGTATAAATGAAGATGATAATGATGCTAGTGCTAGATTTTTTAGTGGTCTAAACCATGATATCCAGAACATACTTGATTACAAAGAATGGCGCAATTTTTCCCAATTGTATCATCTTGCTATTAAGGCAGAACGTGAAGTACAGGGCCGCAAACAACACCAGCCTTTCGGGTCTAACAATGGGAGGAATTTTCAGCAGCGTTCTGAGCCGGAGACGCCCAAGCTTTCTGTTGCACCACATGGGGTAAGTAAATTGTCTGATGTGTAGAAGAAAGGTGCCACTCCAGGTGTTTCTACTAGCTCCTCCTCGTCCAGCGCTAAAATCATTTGTCACCGATGCAAAGTCATGGGACATGTCATGAAGGATTGCCCCAGTCGTCATGCTTTTATTGGTACCGAGGATGGATATGTAAGTACTAGTGATATTGAAGATGATTTAGCCCTTGCTGCTAACATTGATGCAGATTCCACCGAGGGCGATCAAGACAAGGAGGCCATCATCATTGACTCTGTGGCTGCTGCCGCGGACTACCCTAGCCTTCTTGTGCAGCGTGTGTTGAGTACACGTGTGGGACATGAAGAAGAGATGAAGATCCAATGAAACAATTTGTTCCATATGTATTTCATTGTGCAGGGTTGTCGTGTTCTCACTATCATTGATAGCGGGAGTTACAATAACTTGGTGAGTTCAGATTTGGTCGAGAAGCTTGGCTTGACCACACGACAACATTCGTATCCGTATAAACTTCAATGGTTCAATAATAGTGGTAAGACTAAGGTAACTAAATCAGCACGCATTAGCTTTTTCACAGGTTCTTATCATGATACTGCTGATTTTGATGTTGTCCCTATGCAAGCTTGTTCCATTTTGTTAGGTCGTCCATGGGAATTTGATAATGATGTTTTACACCATGGTAGAACTAATACATACACTATCATACATAAGGACAAGACAATTACAATGCTGCCTTTGTCTCCTACGGATATTATTAAACATGCTAAAGAGATTAAAAATAAACCTTCAACTGACATTGCTAAAAATAATGGAAATAATGGGATTAGATTAAAAGGAGGTACTTTTCTTGCTACAACTTCTGCTACTGCTGAGTTATGTGATAATCCTGATGCACCATGTTATACTATGTTTTGTCAACCTATTATATCTGGTGCATTGCCTGCTGTCACTAACCTTTTGCAGGAGTTCGCTGATGATGGGATGAAGTCAAGGACGACTCTAATTCTAGAAGGAGGGGATGATGAGGACATCGCCAAGATGGAGTCGAGGATGACTCCAATTCAAGAAGGGGAGGATGATAAGGACATCGCCACGCTGGACACACCGACGCTATGGTCTTCTCCAAGTTACAATTCGTCCCCAACTCAGCTGCCACGTCACTCTTGGATTTAGCAGACACGTCGTCACTGTTTTGGTCATAACTCTCGCATACGACATCGAAACGGGGCGTTCTTGGATGCGTTGGAAAGGGGACGACAACGCCGTCATTTTGGATCTGGTCCCAGCTCCACAAGGTCCGTGGATCATTCTGTGTGACCATGACAAGGTGCTGCGTCACCTATTTGGGTCAACTTGGCCATGTATTGTGTCGGGCCTTAAGCCCAAGTTGTGGGCGCCCAACCCCTGGCCGTCCTCAACCCTAGGTCGAGTCTTAGACTATAAACACAGCCGTCGCCGCTATTAGACAATTGGGTTTTGTTTAGAGTTTAGTTTTCCAACGAGAAACTGAATCGTTCATTGTAACTGTGGTGACAAATCCTTTTACAGTGATCTAGGGCCCCTGTTCTTGATCTCCTCCACTGTGTCGATTAGTCCTTTGGAACCGAGTTCTTAAACCCTATATTGATATTCGCATAATTCATATTTGCAATTTCAGATTGCGTGTTTTTACCTTCTTGCTTGTGTTCTTCGATTCGCTTGCAGGAAAAACCTTCTTGGCGAGGTCAATCAAGTTGTGCTTGGTTGATAACCAACGGAGCAGTGGTGTAACGGTTGCAGGGTTCAAATCGTGTCTGATTTGAAGCCGGATCGCCAACGTCGAGATCTCCACAAATCGAACTTACCGGCTACCTCTCGGAAGATCGGGCCTGTATCTCATCATAACTTGGACTCCAATCTTTCCCTTTAATGAAGTCTGACACGTCCTCTTGCTTTTAAACGCTGTTATCTTCTCGTCGGCAAAATCCATCTCCAATATGATAATGACGTCACCTTATATTTAGCCGATTTCGGTAGTTTTCCAGTTAGCCGATTCTGCAGATATTTCGGCTGTTCTCAACAAGTCCCGAAATCCAGGCCCGTGCACTATTCTGAATTTTTGTATTAACACAAGTGCATTAGTATAAACTCAATTCTAGCCTATTTCCTTTGATTCATGCAATCTTTGCATGGGCAGAAGATAGAGTTTCCATCCCCAAAATTGGCTTTGGCATCGCGCGAGAAACTTGCCAACGCCAAGCATTTACTGCTTGCCTGTTCAGGACAAATACATCCACTCTCGATCCATCCTTGCACAAAGAAATACTGAGACTTCATGCCACATAAAATTGGGGAGAGTAATTATAGAGGAACTAATAACAAGTGGAGCTTTGAACAAGTGTAGCTTGAAAGTACAATTTATTCTAAACTAATTTAATTTAGTCACCCCATTTTGCAAAAAAAATATTCTACACTAATTATTGGAAAACTGAAATTGGTAGCCCCATATAAATTGAAAATCATAGCCCCATAAAAACAATTATTGTACACTAATCAAGAACAATTATTTTAATCCATGCCACATAAAATTGGAGACACTAATTAAAAAAAACTAAAATTGGAGACTTAATCATGAACAACAATGTAGCTCGAAACAATGTTTTGGTAGGTAATACATGGATTAATTTGCTCATCAAAATTGTAAAAGAATCTACTCTACTCCTTACACGAACTAATTATAGCATCACATACTAAGAATCATCTTGACCACCATGTAAAATAAGCTAGGAATTTAAATGGGTTCATAGACACCAACCTTTTGGATGATGGATTCACCACAATTTGCTTGGATGCCTTCCACAAAATCCAATTGGAAAGTGCTCTCTAAAATGGAGAAACAACTAGAATGAAAATGAAGCAATGTAGCCATCAAAACACCGGTAAAGAAACAAAATCAAAGGAGAGGATGCTTGTTACTAACCTTAAAGCAAAAAAGATCAAGCTCATTCTTCAAAATCCAAGAGCTTCATGGTGAAGAGTAGCCATAACAATGGACGGAGCGGGAAAATGCGCACCTCTGTGCTCGAGATGGGAGAGAGGAGCTGAGGAGGGAGGAGAGGATGGCGGTAGCTTTTTGTACTGTCAGTTTATCACCGTCAGTTCTTGGCTAGAACCGGCAGTGATATGTGATCAACTGCCTGTTTAAGCCACAAACCGGCTGTGATTGGCACTTTCATGGCCGGTTTTCGCTGACCCCCAACCATTTTCTCATTTTTAAGCTCAGAACCAGCAGTGAAGGTTTATCACTGCCGGTTCACCAAAATCTGGCACTGATGCTGCCAGCAGTAATGTTTAATTCTGTAGTAGTGGTAGGAAGCAACTCATCGTATATGTTGGTATTGCTTGAGCGACTGAATTTAGCAACACCTCTCTTCGTGCACAGCTCGCTTCCCGGCAGGAGAAACAGCCTTGTATCCTACCTTTCACTTGGGTCAGTAGATACTCAAAGACTCCAATAATATCTCGGGTCACCTCCGTAGGAAGACTGAGGTATTGTTATGCGAGAGCCTCTTTGTGAATTTGTAGACCATTACGAACCAATTCCTTCATATCCTGGCTGCAATTACCGCTGAAAAAGATAGCAGACTTGTCCAGATTGATCATTTGACCAGAACCCCGGCTATACATGTTGAGAATTCCATTAGTCTACTGGCCCCTCCAAGCGTCGCTTTTGAAAAAACAATGCAATCATCCGCAAAGAGAAGATGCGAGATCCAGGGAGAGTGTATTCCAACTCAAACACCCGTGGAGAGATGCATTGGGCCAATTGACTTCAGGAGACAAGATAAACCCTCTGAGCAAAGAAGGAAGAGATAAGGGGATATGGGTCCCCTTGTCTAAGTCCTCGTGTAGGTCTGAACACCTCAGTCAGCTCGCCATTCAACTGGATAGAAAAAGATCCCCTTGTTCGCTTGGGCTGAAAATAAGCGGCTGAAAGTACTGTTGGCTGATTTATGTGAGAGAAAAACACTGCTGGCTAGCTGAAAATAAGCGGCTGATAGCTCAAGTGAACAGGCTTACTGAGGTCACACACTGCATAATTAAATTCCCCCTTCCTATCACTTGCTAACATGAATGGTCCTTTGAAATTTTTTTTGGAATTTCAGGAATTTCTGTTGGGCCAAGCCCATTCATTCCAACAGTTCCCAACCGTCTCTACAAGTCTAATTACAATTAGAGGCGGCTGGAAACCGCGGGACAGCTGGGGCCATAAAAATCTGTAGTAGACAGAGTAGAACAACAAACAACATTAGATTAATTAATTCATTGACCTGCAAAGAACATATACTCCCTCCATATCGCATTTAGAAGTCGTTTAGGACAGGATTATGCTTACCAAGGAGTGCCAAAGAGTAATTAATTAGAGGGTATTTTTCTATGTCTACCCTTATTAAATATGTTGCGGCTGCTGTCTTTACAGCAAAGATCCATAGCCCAAGTGGCTAGTCCTGCGCAGCCCGAGGCAGGTGGTCGCGGGTTCGAGAACCCGGACCGCGTTTTGGCCGTCCGTGGCTCTTTTGGTCCCTTTTTTTTGGCGTTTTCGCTGTTGTTGCTTGCGCGTGACTGCTGCCGCATTTTTCTTTGAAATTTCAGCGATCAAGCGCCTTAACACGCGGCGAGAGATGCGAAGCGCGAGCTCTTAACGTGCAGCGAGGCATACCAAGCGCAAGGGGCAGCATGGTCCAATTTTTGCGTTGGAGGCCAGAACGACTTCTAATCGCTCAGACGACGCCGTGGCTAGAACGACCGTTATTTGCGATACGGAGGGAGTATACAATACACATTGGATCCATGTATCATCGTCCTTTTTTGCGTTTTCGCTGCTGTTGCTTGCGCGTGACTGCTGCCGTGTTTTTCTTTGAAATTTCAGCGATCAAGCACCTTAACGCGCGGCGAGAGATGCGAAGCGCGAGCTCTTAACGCGCGGCGAGGGATACCAAGCGCAAGGGGCAGCATGGTCCAATTTTTGCGTTGGAGGCCAGAACGACTTCTAATCGCTCGGACGACACCGTGGCTAGAACGACCGCTATTTGCGATACGGAGGGAGTATACAATAAACGACACATTGGATCCATGTATCATCGTTTCATATGGATCTTATTTTGTTCTCAGTACGTACACACACATACTAATAGCTGTAGTAAACCAACCAACAACCTCAAGCCCAGCCCTGGACGACGCCGCTGTAGCCGGTCTTCTTGTCCGAGTACCTGTCCCACACCATGACGCCACCATAGTTGGGCGCCTTCTGAACCTTGGGCAGCAGGTCATAGTAGAGATACTTGAGGTAGACCGCGATGGTGCCCTGCGCCCCATCCGGCACACCACTCTCAGCCGCGGCGAGGCCGAGGTACACCTCCGTCTTGGGGTACCTCGCCGTCCACTTGTCCCACTCCTCCACGATGCCCCAGGTGCCGCCGTTCTTGTAGGAGCACTTGTCATCGCCGTAGAACCTGACGTGGATGCGCTCGAACAGCCCCGTCTGCAGCGCCCGGTCGACGCGCCAGTCAGGGCACCCGCACCGTGGCGACGCCGTGAGCCGCACCCCCTTCCGGCCCCGGTAGAACCGGTTGTATCCGTCGAGGCGGCGGGCAAGCTCGTCGTAGTGGTCCGGCGCGCCGTTGTCGATGTAGAAGTCGATGCCGTCCACGGCGGCGTCGCCGAACGGGCGGTACACACCGCTGCGCCGCCCGCCGAGGTGCGCGTTCCACAAGTTGTCGGCGACCTCCGCCGCGGACTGTGAGGACGGGAGCGAGTAGTCATGGCCACCGCCGCCGATGGAGAGGAGCACGAGGATGCCCTTGGACTGGCAGTGCTTGATGTCGGCGCCGACGCCGCTCAGCTGGTGGCCCGACAGGTCGCCCCAGTAGCGCCCGTGGCCGAACACGCTGTAGAAGGAGATGATGACGGTGGTGTAGAGCCCCGTGTCGCAGGCCTCGCGCAGGGACCCCTCGTCCTTGTTCCGGCCCCAGAAGACGGTCACCTGGTTCGTCTGCTTCGCCGTGGCCGGGCCGGCGAGGCAGGAGAGGAGCACGAATGCGAGGGCGAGGAGCGCCCCTAGGCACGAACGGCGTCTGGACGCCATGTTGCTAGCTAGCTAGCTTCTGTCCTGTATGATGGAGCTTGCTTGCTTGCAGTGAGAAGAGGTTTTCGATGGATGTTGTGAAGGTTGGAATGAGGAGGCTGTATATATAGAGACACAGAGCCTATTTGTATCCGCTAGCTAAACTTTAGCTGACTAAATTAACTGCTACAGGTCCAAATAGACCAACTAACAAATCAGCTAAAGTTTAATTGAGTTTAGCTGTTTCAACCCAGCTAAAGCCAACTAAAATTTAGTTGGGGCTATTAGGTGAAGGATCCAAACATCATAGCTAAAGTTTAACTAGAAAAACTTTTAACTGATTTAGTTAGCTAAACTTTAGTTGGACCGATATAAACAGGCATACACCATTGGTAGCAGAGGAGTTTACAGCAGGAGCAGGTAAGGCGGCTAGTCGTTTCCTGTGTACCGTGGATGGGATTCGGAAACACGAAACAGGATGCAGGGGTAGGCCGTAGCCCGACTTTTATTACACAAGGGTTGACTTTTATTTTAATATATATGCATGACAGCTAGGCAGCCAGAACACGTGTCCAGCGTCGTTAGCCGCGTAAAGCTTGTAAATAATACAATAAGATGCAGCGACGATCATCCCTGTAACGCGCCCCAGCTAGCTGCTTTCCACTCCCCGCCCCCCTTGTTTTTTTTTCCTTTCCACTCGTGGGTTTTAGACATCCTCATCAGCGATCGCCGCATTTTTATACCGCTGCTGAATGGAGATGGAATAATAACGGCTAGCTAGGACGCTTTTCTTTTACCTGACGGTTGTCTCAGCTTCATGAGTTTACAGTGGCACGCACTCTCCTCTGCCCTGCGCCACCTCCTTGCTGCCACCACCCACTGTTCTCGTATCTTTTAGCGGTACACTGTAAAAAATCTAAATCACCCCGAGGGCCAACAATTTTCTTAAGGCCAACAATTAAACCGCTAAGAATGTGCATAGTTATTTATTTAGCGGTGTTAGTAAACCTACGTAAAATGTAAATTTTTAAGGGGTTAACAGAAACTGACAACTAATAACATGGATCTTTTCTTGGCAGTTTTATAGTGTCAAGAAAACCATTTTCTTGAGTGTTGACAGCTAAGGGCCGGGTTTCTTTTTGTCGGATATATGAATTTTCTTGTCAGTTGACATCCAAGAAAATTACTATTATCTTAGCAATGAAGGGTGGTGACCACCAATAAACTGCTTACCTTTGCGCTTGCAACATTTCCTGGCTATCAAGGGAAGTTATTCCCTTGGTGGTTGAAACATCTTTTTTTGGCACTTTGGTAAATTTGACGCCATCCTAGTTTTGTTGGCGGCCTACCTCCAAGGAAAGAATCCTTGAGGACTAGAACCGCCAAGAAAAAGAAATTTCCTATATCCTCTATCATCGGTATAATTTGCTTGAGGGTTGCCAAGAGTATTTCCTTAGCAGCTTTGGTATTTGTTTGTAGCACTCAAGATAATTCCATTTTGTGGTAGGCAGTATTAGGAAAGGACCGTGGGCAACATTCTCATATGCTCGAGCTCGATGTTGGATCATTTTTCATTACTACTAGTAAACGTGCTCGTGCGTTGCACAGTACATAATACGTGTTCAAATTAGACTCTGTATTATTGCTGGACGTGGATTATTCTAACTCGTATGACATGAGGGTGGATCATATAGGGAACACGGAGGATGCAATTGTGATTTGGGAGGTAATAAACAAAATAAAAGAAGAATAATTTAGGAAGTAGAGTGGTGAATTCCATCTTTCCCCACAATCGGCATGTCAGATAGGACTTGTACACCTTCTGCATACATAATGAATGTCCTTTGAAAAAAATGGAAGCTATTGCAGGCATCCCTTGTATTGTATTTGCTGACAAACACTTTGGAAGCCGGGTGTAATGAGATTGACGCACGTGCACACGGTCATAGTCCTACATTTCTTAGAAAAAAAACAGGCCCCAGCAAGCTCTTTTTTTTCGAGAACGTGCATGTATTTCATTAAGGAGAGGAAATAGAGTTTACAGAGCGACTAGCACAATATGGCGAGGTGCCAATGTGCAGCGCGCAGGCGCAACAGACAGGACGTGATTATACAAGAAAGGTTTGGCTACGGAAAAGCTACTGCAGTTGGACCTGGCTGACTAAACGCGCTGCGCTAAGAAAACCGACATTGCCCTAAAGCCCGCGCCAATCCAAGCGTTGGCCTCGTCAACGATCCGATCGAACAGCGCCGGTGGTGACAGGGACTCCGCCTGGAAAGTCCTCCGGTTGTGCTCCTTCCACAGCTCCTAGGAGACCAAGAGCATGATGGAGTCGAGCCCACGACGGTATTGGTGAGGGACCTCCAAGCATGCCCATAGCCACCAGTCGACCAACTGCACGCCCATTGCCAGGACGAGCCGCTCCAAACCCATCTACTATACCAGGAATATCAATGAACCCCATTCTTGCAATTGCTCAGGATACCCTCTTTTAGCTGCTAGGTCTATTTCTTAGTTCAAGATCCCTCTTACTAACTGGAATAAAAAAATTAGTAGATATGTTCCGCCCATAATGGGAATGGGTGCTAGGGTTATGAACTTATAATCATGGAATCGACTTGATCATCAGATTATAAGTTCATTCCATACCGGACTAGATCGTGCACATTCTTATTATGAGAAGGGGTCATTCGAGCCTATGGAAATAGGATACTCTGTTTACATAGAAATCCCTATGTCCTTACATTCTATTTAGGATTAGGAATAGGTGTAATCAGACCTGCTTTTGACATATCTATCCTATCCTTATTTGGGTATCATATGCACCTCTTTGGGCTTCTATTGAATCGAGAAATTGGATTGTACATCTTTTTTATTTTGATATCAATTTTGATACATATAAGGTGTCCTACGGATAATGCAAATCGAAGCTATTTGATGTCTGACTCAGGCCTATATGTATATGACCGATCGATCGAAATACTCCAAGACTCCACCTTTGTCATATATTCCATATATCACATTCGATAGATATCATATTCATGGAATACGATTCACTTTCAAGATGCCTTGATGGTGAAATGGTAGACACGCGAGACTCAAAATCTCGTGCTAAAGAGTGTGGAGGTTCGAGTCCTCTTCAAGGCATAATAAGGAGAATGAATGAGCATTCCCCATAGAAGTATTCCGGAAATCTGCGCCTGGCGCTCTCCTCTATCTTCTAAGGTCCTTAACCATCTCCATGAGAAAAGTAGACAGGAAAAGCCAAAATAGACTAAATATAGCCTGAATGATCCTAAAAACTTCTCGAAGGAGATAATAAAGAACCTAAAGCAGACGGTATCCTACTGCAAGGGTGGTCTTAAGAATCCAAAAGAGGTTGCTCAGAAGAGAAGGATCAGGTTGAAGTCGCTGCAGACCAGCCATGGTACGGCGCAGGTGGCGCGCACCCTGGTCGCGTATCTCCTTTAGGAACTGCGGTTTGAGATTCGACTGTGTCGGCCCATAAACAGCTGTGAGCTAGAACACGGCACTGCCAACACCCATTGATGGGCAGAGCCTGACCGAAGCAGAGAATTAGCGAGCGACGGACTGGGTGGAGACCCAAAGTTCACGATGCCACGCTACAAGGATACCGCCGGACGCTCCATCGACAGGGACACACAGGTAATCAAAATCAGGTCCTGTTGAGCCATCGAGACAGTTCCATCAGCGACTTTGGTCTCTTGTAAGCAGATTATAGAAGCGTATTCTTGAGCGACTAGGTTTCTGACTACGCTACGTCGCGCGCGGCTGTTGAGCCCGCGGGCATTCTAGATCAGTAGGTTTTGGTTATTCATTGCAGACTGTTGTGCGACGGTGAGGAGAGCAGCAATCACTGCCTCCGCATTGCAGGGCGCCCCCTACGGGCTCCAGCCTGTGGGAAGAGCTCTCTCATGGCTGCCTTCTTCGATGAGGAGAGCAGCTCCTTGAAAGCCTCGTGGAATCTATCTGCAATGGAAGCATCTGGTGTCGTCGGTGAAGTACTGGATGCACCCACGGAGCCCGATCGCCACTTGCGAAGCATGACACGTTTGGCCTATAGCTCCGGCTTGGGGTCACGGTAGCCGGATTTCACGGTGAAGCGATCGCTGCGTCGTGGCACTAGGTCCCCATCATCGCGTGGATGGGACACCCACAGTCATGGCGGTTAGCGGATCAGCGGCTCTAGGATCGGAAGCTTGAGCGATGCGACGAAGTCGGCGATCGGGGGAGGCTGGACTGTAGATGGTCTGACAATAGGCGGCGGCCACACGGTGGATTCTCTAGCCACATCATGGCCTAGCACCTTGTCCGGCGACCTCATGGAATGCGGCCCAGATGAGGGAGGCCCATCCCCAACCACAGTTTCCGCAGTGGCGATGTCGACCAGGCCAGCCGGAGGCCCATCTATAGAAGATGACGTCGCTGAAGCTTTAGGGGTAGGCGAGCGGTTACCAGCTGTGATGTGGACCACGTCTTCCGCAAATCCCACTTCCACATGTCCATCACCTGTCCGCAGGGCAGCGCGAACAACGGGTGGATCAGCGGCCTCCACTGAGAGGGCATGGTCGTTAGCCACTAGCTCAGCGGCCCAGGAGGACTGCTTTTGTGCACTTTGCCGTGCCATATTGGGCTCGGAAGCAGGTTCTTGGTGGCAAGAAGATTCCTGTGGCATAGGCAACAAGGGTGGGTCCACCGCGTAAGCGAAACCGAGCATCGGGTCTTTGGCGCACCGGCGGCACCACTGGGGGAGCCAGAATTTGAATTTTGAACTCCAAAGACGCCTTGGATGCTTGGGAAGCGGTAGGTGATGACGTTGCCTGGTGACGAAGGTGGCCTCTCATCAGTAGCCGGGCCTGACCATGGCCTCCCGTTGAACGTGGCCTGCCGAGTGGTGGGACCGGGCAAGGGATTGTGCCCACCACGATGGGCTTGGCCTGGCGGAAAGTGGGCCCCTAGCCTGGGCCAAGCTATGGGTCCGACGTACCCTCGCCGGCGTTGGCGCTCCCTCCGCCATCATCGCCATTACCAAACCAGTGGCGGCGCGGTCACGGCGCTGAGCGACCCCGCTGGCCATGGTCCAGCCACTCGGGGTCGTCACTGTCCCCCGGTGCGTCGTCGTCGTCGTCGGACGAAGGTGGTGAGGTCTAGTCCTAGGTCTCCACCACCCGGACGCGGACAAGGTACCGTAGCGCCAGCACCTTACAATGGATCACCTTGTGCTCACGGACATAGAGAGAGGGCTTAACAACGAACGGGGCGTCTGGCTCAGGGATGGCAATGATGATTTCCCTCTGGATGAACCTTGGATGATTGTACCAGGCCACAATGAAGTACTTCCTGAGGTCGTCCCGCGTGACAGTTTCTGGGGCCTCCTCAAGCCAGAAGCAGGAGGAGCCCAAGATCATAGTTATTAGGACCGTGAAAGCATCTAGGCCCCGAGAGTTGGTTTCGGCAATTGATGACAACGCATTATTACCATGACTAACATGTGTTTTGCAAAAACTTTGGTAAGTTAGGTCATGGGGTTGATAACTGCTTTGGGCACTATGGTATTCATGCCCCTTGATGGAAATCGTTTCGGTTTTCAAAGGTTCAATGACAAGATTAAGGATGATTAGTTCCAGATGTCAAGGTGTTGAGTTACATTCGGAATAATCGTTAGGATCTTTGCTTTTTCCTTTGGCCGTACTATAAAGGGGGGCATGAGCGAGTAGCTTGACCTAGGTGAGTCTTTTGTTTAGGTGTGGTGCACACTTGTCAAACTTAGCACTAGGTAGCTCAGGAAAAGCTCAAAGTTCAGTTGGAAGCAAGTTGGTTCAAGTTGCGTCACATTTCGGAGTCGTTAGAGCCGTTTTCCCTTGACCGGACGCGGTCTCTGTCTCGACCGGACGCGTCCGGTCAGTACTAACGTACTAACAGTTATTGCATTTCAGCACGGTTGACCGGACGTGGTCCTTGCAAGGACCGGACGCGGTGATTGCGCTGACACGTGTCTCACGGGTAAAACAACTAATCGGATATGACTGGGAAGTGATCGGACGCGTCCGGTCACGTTCCAGTAAGGTACTTTGCTAACCTGACGTGTCCGGTCATCACTGATCGGACGCGGTTGAGCGTCAGATCAAAGTATAGTAAGGACCTTGCATGACCGGACGCGTCCGGTCACCCCTGATCAATGCGTCCGATCACTCAGCAGTGTTGTTCAGTTTTTCGACCATTACGTTCGACCGACGCATCGGGTCAGTGTGTATTTTACTGAGTTGGCAGGTAACTATTGGATTTGACTGTGGTGTGTATAAATACATCCCCTCCACCTCTTTTAGAGGTCTCTTGCTCATTTGTTCAGCTGAGAAACACCTTTCAAGTGCAAGGGAGTGCAAGAGCTCTAGTGAGGGTAGTGATTTGAGAATCAAAGTTTGAGAATCCCTCATTAGTGACTAGGGAGTAGCAAGTGTGCATCCATCTTCTCATTAGGCTCGTTGTGGTCAAGTGAGAGTTTTAGCTTGTTACTCTTGGTGATTGCCATCACCTAGACGGCTTGGTGGTGATTGGGAGTTTGGTGATTATCCGACGGAGCTTGTGGATGACCCAACTCATCTTATGAGCGGTTTTGGGCGATTCACCGCGACGGAGTGTTGAAGAATCAGCCCGTAGAGAGCACTTGATCCTTGCGCGGATCAAGGAGGAGCTACACCCTTACGCGGGTGCTCCAACGAGGACTAGTGGGGAGTGGCGACTCTCCGATACCTCGGAAAAACATCGCCGTGTTCCTTACCCTTACTTTCAAGCATTTATTTTCTCATATTACTTTCATTGCTCGGTTTACTTTCCTAAAATTGTCATGCTAGACTAGGATTGGAACTTAGGGAGCAAAACTTTTTATCGGTAGAATCACAAGGAACACAAGTAGGCACTAGGGGTGAACTTTGACTTGTAGGATTTAATTCTTGCAATTAATTTTTTAGAAAAGCCCAATTCACCCCTCTCTTGGGCATCTTGATCCTTTCAGACCGGACCGGACCGGTGGTCGGACCGGTAAAAGACTGAACCAGAGCTTAGACCGGTTCAGTTCACTTAAAAGATCGTTTGTACAATCGAACCGATAGAAACCGGTTGAATCGCCTAGTTTTCTATGGAACCGGTGAACCGGCCGGTTCCATACGAACTGGTAGGTTTTTTATTTTTTTTCTAGAGTTACTCATATGTGAACTTAGAAGAACCTCATCCACTTAGGGGTATTGTTGGAAATTGGTCACAATCACTTAGTTTGGGGTTCGTGGCCGCATTAGCAGAGGGAATTTTAGATTTTTCGTTCGTGTCGGCTGGCGGTGCGGCGCTCAGCTCCAGCTCCGACCACTGGCAACGGCCGGCCGGCGGTGCAGTGCTCAGCTCCCGCTCTAGGCAGCGGCACGAGCACAGGCTGGTCTGCGGGCGGCTGCACTGACACAAGCATAGGCTTGTTTGTGGGCAGTTGGCGGGCTGCGCGGCGCGGCTCGAGCTGTGGCTGCCAGTGCGGCAGCCGGCGAGTGCTACCCAGCGGGTGCACAACTAGGCAGTGCTGCGGCCGTGTGGGTGCGGTGGGCGGTGGGTGCTGCACTGCTGCTTGGCCGCTGCTAGTCTGCTGTCTGCTACTCTGCTCTTGCAATGAGCACTGAGCCATCGAGGCTCCATGGCTCCAACTCCAGAGTCCAGAACGTGCTGCTCTGCTCCAAGCCTCCATGGCTCCAAGCTTGACGACATGACTAATGGTGAGCTGCTGAGCTTGTGTTAACTGATAAGAGTATATTAGGCATGCTTAGATCTGGTTAATTTGTGACTGAGTTCAAGTTTTCATTTTTTCAACCCTGTGATAATTGATAACCTGCCATATTTAGCTTACTATCGTTTTGGATTTAAGAACATGTCATTTTGTGTTTCCATATATACGAACCTTAGTTTTGTACAGTTAAATTATACTATTTATGAGATTGTAACATGTGTCAATTACTAATTACTAGCAAAAATATGTTAGTATGTTGCAACGGGTATGTACCAATTATTATACAATTATTTGGATGATTTGCAACGGGTATGCCCCCCAACGTGGATATCTTCCCTGGAGGCGGAAGGGGATCAAACTGTCCAACAAAATTCCGCTGGGGGGTTCTGTGCCCTGGGTTAATTACCCTCTGCTGCCAAAGTAAGCCCTAAAGGGCCCGTTCATTTCGGCCCAAGGGCCGAACCGGAATCGCCGCGTCCTCCCTCCTCCCTCCTCCTGTCCAGGCCTCCAGGGTTTTAGGCTCGCGGCTCGCCGCCGTGCCGCCCCTCCCCGCCCCGTCCAGCCCCCGCGCGCCGCGATGCCTCCTTCCAAGGGCAAGAAGAAAAACCCGTCGGCGTCGCCGCGGCCGTCCCCACGCACGCCTCCATCTCGCTCCTCCGCCGCTGACTCCCGAACTGGCGACGGCGAGAGAAGCGTCGACCTCCCATCCATCGCTGCCGCCGCCGCCGCGGCGCAGTTCCCGGCACTCGTGCCACGCGGCGGCGATGGCTGCTTCGCTGGCACCGTCGCCGAAGTGGCCCCCAGGGACGGGAGCCGCGGCGGCCGCTTGGGGAGGCTCTGGCTCTCCGAGGCCGCTATGGTCGGCGCCGGGATGCGGCCCGGGTGCCTCGTCTCCGTAAGCTCCCGCTTGCTCCTCTTTTTGGTGCCTCGGCCTTGTTCCTTCTACTTAGGACTGTTTGTTTCTGCAAATTGTTAGTGTGGACTAGCTTCGTTGCAGCTAGAAGCAAATTGTTAGTGTGGACCAGCTTCGTTACAGCTAGAATCGTTGCTCACTGGAATTTGTACTATTTCTTTTGTGCGAGAGAGGTTGAATTCATCATCACACAAGGGCACTAATGGTCAATCCAGTCTTATGAGGTGCAGTTTGACTGATTGAGTAATCGGTAGAGAGTCAGGGTGGCTTGAGCCCATCAGCGTGTGCATGCAGAGTTGATGTTCTGAGCCGAAATGTGCACATTTTATTTTTCTTTTCAATCAGGAGGGAGGGGAGCGCTGCCCAGCTTAATATATTGCTCGGGCCATAAGAGGTGTACATAGTTCAGGGAATTAAGTTACTCAAAACGAAGAAGATTACAACTTTGGTTTTCAACACCCCTATCTGCGACAGGGAATCGATGCTTCCAGATATGAGCTGTTTCCTTGCAAGCAGAACTAGGGCGGAGGCTGTCCCATTAAATAAAACCTCATTTCTATGCTTCAGATCATCCAGCAAAGCCAGCAAAGTAGCTGAACAAAAGCATCAGAGTGCAACGTGGGTCCTCAGGCCTAGGCAGCAGCCATAGTTCAACCATCTTGAACCGGCACTGCTTCAAATGCCAATGGTGAAGGGCAGCTCAAGATCTGGTCACAGTGGTCTTCTGAGCTGCTGCACAGACAGCATTTGATTCTCTTTTGTAGTTTTGTACCATCAGCCACCATAAGAATTGGACTTTAGGTTATGCTATTCTGATTGTGAAACCAACTTTAGAGTTCCACCAAAGCACAAACTTACTAGTCTACTTCTATGTATGTTTTCTTTTCAATAACTAAGCTGAGGTGCGTTTCCTTGTTCGTAGGTCTCTCTAATTTCGTCAAGCAGTGATCAGTTAGATGCTTTCCCACTAGTTAATTTATTTGAGGAGTGCAACAGATTCTTTGATCTTGATCTGGACAATGATCTCCTGTATGGCGAAGCTGGGAAAAACTTTGTGGTTGCTACAGTTCTCTCCTCGCGTGAGGTATGTCTTTTTCTAATTGTTTTCCTCCTGATGTCTAAGTGTCAATCATAACAAATTGTTGAAGTTTTTGACTGGGTTATCTTACTAGGTTCCAAAGAATGGTATCAAGCTCTCTTGGGATCTTGCTTGTGTTTTGGGACACCCTTTGGTAGGCCGATCGTTGTTTATTAGCCCCTTGTGTACACGTCAGGCCCCGAAGCGTAGTGATGATAGTCATATTTTACGGGTAATGAAATGTAAGAATCTTTATCTTAGCCTAGTTCCACCTAATGTTGGATCTTCGAATGGCATTGAATCAGAGTCTGACTACCATCCTGAAAGAAGCGCAATGGTTATGGAGACACCTAAGAGGGGTCCTTCAACTCCACTGCATAAGAAGGAATCCCATCACTTTGCTTCCAACAGTGGTTCTTCAATGTGCTTGGATCCAACCACTGCGAGATCAGCACTAGCAGATGAGAAAGTTAATGAGTTGTTACAAACTTCAGCAGTACGGTGGCTTAATGGTAGACACTTGCTTAAAGGAAACTTTGTTCCTCTCTCAGTATGTGGAAAACTGACTTTGTTTGTGGTCATGGGAGCAGAACCAGATAGCTCTTCTCAAGATGTTTTGTGTGAGAAAGGGAATACACTGTCTAATGCAGAGGATTCAACTAAATCCAGGGAAACCCCAGTTTTCTTCCTTGTTGACGGAACCACAAAAGTTCATTTATCTGATTCTGTCTGCACAAAGCAGCTTGGCTCAGATAAACCGGGTTTACCACCAGAACTTTACGAGTATGATGACAAAAGAAATGAAGATTTCAAGCATGCTCCAACAATTGGTGGGTTATCTAAAGAGTCAGCAACCATAAAAGGAATAATTTCATTTTCACTAGCTGACCAAATTGGTCTGCCAAGGTATTCTGTGAACAGATACACTTCTCACTATATTCAGCCATAAAAATTAATGGTTTTAATTTTACAATACGTTGATTTTTGCAGATACAAAGGTATTCTTCTTTATGGTCCACCTGGAACAGGGAAAACCTCTCTTGCTTCTTCCTGTGCCTATGATGCAGGGGTCAACCTTTTTACAATCAATGGACCAGAGATCATTAGTCATTATTATGGAGAAAGCGAGCAATCTCTGTATGATGTTTTCAGTTCAGCCAAGCAAGCGGCACCTGCTGTGGTTAGATTTCTTTGAATAATCGGCTGCGATTACCTTTACCGTTATGTCAACTGCAAAAAGAATCCTGGGCTTCCAGCAGTAGTAGAGTTACCTCTTAAAGTGTTAATACCATATAATTCATAACATCGAAACTGCCCTTTTATTAGGACAATTTTTTTTATTTACTGACTTGGTTTTGTAATGACACCTACTCCGGGTATTCAACATGAAGTGTGTTCACTAGCAACTTATTTCTGGAGGGTAACACTATGATATTTTGCCCAAGCTGCTCTAATATTTTGATGGGTTGTGCAACTCTGAAGCCTTAAAAACTACTGTGAAGCCTTGAAAACTATCTTCTATTCAAATTCATGAAATTGAACCCTCTTTTCACTACTTTTTCACGTCCAGCAGGCAAACAACTATGCTTGACTATGTATCTTCTTTTCCTCTGTTCTTAATGCAAATGCTCCCAATGATTGAGGGATGCTGAATTCTCACTGTATGTTCTATGCAGGGGCAGAGCTTAGTGGCGGCCAAACTGGGCTCCGGCCCCTGCTTGTCTCCAACATATACGAAGGGCACTTAGCTCCGATAGATGCATGCCAGCTGCTAAAGCTTAAAATAGATAAAGTCTGTCACCAGGGGAAGGGCAGCAGAGAGCTAGACATAGACTTTAGGAGTCATCTCTAGCTTTTGCATTCAGTATTTCAGTTCCCAAGTGCGAATAGTTATGCCATCTCACTTGTTGCCACTGGTCCACAATACTCTCAGGCCTATACTACTTAGGTGAATCGATGACGGTGTTTGTACAATTGAAATTAGGACAATAATGTTTCTAGTGAATTAGCTCCCCCTAGATGTTGGAGCACGCTCCGCCACTGGTTCTATGATGCATACAAGCAACAGATTCAGTTGAAGCCTGTTTCTAATGCTATGCTCATTAAGCATCAATAGTTGAGCACTGAAGTGTCTTACCAAAGCAGCTAACTTGCCTACATAATATTGTATTGCTCCTATTTAGGAGCATCTCCTCCTTTCTCCTCACAATTGAAACTCTGATTTTTAATTAAAAAAACTTTTTTTCCAGTTATGGTTCAGGTTTCTGACTTTCTGTTACCAAATTGTCTGATTCATCCTCTCTGAAACATTGCATATGAGTCAGGTCAAATACTGAAATGTTTGCGCACTCATTATCCAAGGTGATAGTTTGAACTATTTTGTTAGCAAGGAGCAATGCCATATATTTGAAGTATTGGTATCCTAATTAGGATCCTAATTGGTATCCCATCATGTTAGCATTCATAACAGTATCATGTATCTTTGTTGCTATTAGATATTTATTGATGAATTGGATGCGATTGCTCCATCAAGGAAGGATGGGAGTGAGGAGTTATCTATTAGAATGGTAGCCACTCTGTTAAAACTGATGGATGAGATTGGCCCTAGTGATCGTGTTCTCTTGATTGCTGCTACGAATCGGCCTGATAGTATTGACCCTGCATTGCGACGTCCTGGAAGATTGGATAAAGAAATTGAAATAGGTAGAATGCTCTGATGCTATCCGTATATTTTCAATGTGAATGGCTGTGGATGTAGTCTACTCCACATACACATCATGCTTTCTAAATTAATGCCTGCAACTAAAATGAGGCGCTTATGAATGTGTAATGAAGTAGCATAATGCATTTAGGACTGGCCAGTATTTTAAACTTATAAGCAATGGATTGCTTTGTACTGTAAGTTTTGTCATCTGTAGTAATTGATTATTTGTGTGTTTTTAGTAGCCATTTAAGGATTTTTTTTGGACACTAAGGTTGGCCATGCACTTATAGATGACACCAAATTTAATGACTTCAATTCAACATCATTGTCCAGTGATATGTTGTTGAGTTAAAACCAAGTTAATCATGTTTTGTTGTCTTCAAACTGGGTTGCAGGAGTGCCATCCCCAGGACAGAGGATGGACATACTTCGTCGCCTTCTAATTGGAGTTCATCACTCTCTGAGCAATGAAGAACTTGAGTCTGTTGCTCTAGCGACCCATGGATTTGTGGGTGCTGATCTAGCAGCACTGTGCAATGAGGCTGCATTGAGTGCTCTGCGGCGTTACATCAGCCTAAAAGAAAATTCAATTCAACAACTTGGTCATCCTGGCTGTAGTTTTGATAACTGTAATAGTCAAGATACTGAAGATCCAAGCTCATTATCGTCATCTTTCTCACGGTTGACCATGTCATCAGATGATGTTGCCTGCATGAAGGGTGGCAATATAAAAGGTAGCGAGTCTTATGATGGTACAGATGAAATACCACTATTAGTAACCATTAAGGATTTTGACAAGGCTAAAACAAAAGTTAGACCAAGTGCGATGCGCGAGGTATCACTTCTATCCACCTGCAAGGCTTTAGCCATAGGCCTCTTTTATGACAGTTCCTATATATATGTGGTCTGTGTGAAAAAAATGCCAATTGCTGAATCATGTTGTGTACAGGTTGTTCTTGAGTTTCCGAAGGTACGTTGGGGAGATGTTGGTGGTCAGTCCAGTGTCAAGGAGCAGCTAATTGAAGCTATTCAATTACCACAAAAATGCCCAGAAGCATTTGAACGTTTAGGGATCAGACCCCCTAGAGGATTGCTAATGATAGGACCGCCAGGTTGCAGCAAGACTTTGATGGCTCGTGCTGCAGCTTCTGAAGCAAAATTGAACTTCCTTGCTGTTAAGGGTCCTGAACTTTTCAGCAAATGGGTCGGTGACTCAGAAAAGGCAGTGAGATCACTATTTGCAAAGGCGAGGGCTAATGCACCAGCAATATTATTTTTTGATGAAATAGATGGGCTTGCAGTAACTCGTGGGCAAGAAAATGATGGCACATCTGTTGCTGATAGGGTCCTCAGTCAGTTGCTTGTGGAAATGGATGGTGAGTTTTAACACTTAATTAGGAAATACTTCTTTCAAATCTCCATATTTTTTCATAAACTCATTAATAATTGCCTTAGGATTTATTCTAATTTGTTTATTTTTTTCACTAGACTCTAAAATGTTTTGAAGCATGTGATTAGAGGTTCCCAAATAACAATAATGTTTTCTGTTGACTGTACATAAACCAAGCATCAAATATCTGATTATGATGTTTCCAGTCTATTAGGATATGTATATATCCGGACTAATTAGAGATTGATTGTAATCCCCTAGATAGGCTAGTTGCCATATATAGCGTAGGATTGTTTCTATGTATAGCCTAAGATTGTTTCCTTGTACAGGGATTAGCTTCCCATGTATGTAACTTCCATGTATGCCTATTGGCTATATATATGAAAGGCTCCCCACCCACATAGGGTGTGTGGTGATTCTCCCCTTTCTACATGGTATCGGAGCTCTAGGCCTTTCCTTCCTCCTCCCTCCCACCGCACCAGCTGTGCCTCTCTCCTCCTCCCTTCCTCCCACCGCACCAGCCTCTTTCCCCAGGTCGACCATGTCGACTTCCTCTGCCACCAGCCCCTCTGGCACCTCGGCATCCATGGGCACTCTGCCTGCCCCAGCCATCTTTGTCGCCCCCTACGCGACAATCTCTGTCAAGAACCATATCCCGGTGACCCTGGAGCTGACACAGCCCAACTACAACCAGTGGGAGCCGTTCTTCACCTCCCTCTGCGGGAAATTTGGCCTCCTCCTCCATGTCGACGGCACGGCGGAGGCCAGACCCACTGATCCTGCTTGGGCCATTGCGGACTCCTGCGTTCGCAGCTGGCTCCTTGGTTCTGTCGGGCCGGACGTCCTCGGCCTTGCCATGGCACCGAACCAGACCGCGCGCGAGCTCTGGGTCGCCATCAAGCGCCTCTTCGAGGCCAACAAGGCTCCGCGCGCCATCTTCCTGAGTCACGAGTTCCACTCCATGACTCAGGGCGACTCCTCCATCAACGACTACTGCAAGCGGATGAAGGCCACCACCGACGCGCTCCGCGATGTCGGTCGCACCATCACCGACTCGGAGCTCGTCCTCAATCTCCTGCGGGGCCTCAATCCTCGCTTTGCAGGTACCGCCGACAACATCGCCGACTCACACCCACTGCCGGACTTCGCCACCACTCGCGAGAAGCTCGTGCTGAAGGAGCTCCGCCTCGCCAACGAGGGCACCGTCGCTGCCCAGACGGCGTTCCACGCCACGTGCGGCACAGCCTGCCGCTCCTCCTCCAGCAACACGGGCGCTGGTTCCCCTGCCAGTCGCCAAGGCGGTCACGGCGGTGGCTCCAGCAGCGGTGGCCACAGCAGCGGCTACGGGGGCGGCGGCCAGGGCGGTGGTGGCGGTCGCTGGAAGAAGAAGGGCAAGGGCTCTCACTCCGAGGGCGGACCAAGGGCCCCTGCACCGCCAGCGGGTCCCTGGTACTGCTATGCTCCCTGGACGGGCGGGGCGCAACAGCAGCAGCAGTGGCGTCCACCGGCGCCGAACTCAGCCTGGCGCGACCCCGGCGTTCTCGGCGCTTTCCCTCCAGCCCAGGCACACACTGCCTTCGCCCCTGTCCAGGTCTCCGATGGTGCAGCAACCAACCGCTCCCACCAGCAACACGGCAGCTGGGATCAGGCCGGCCTCATAGCTGCCCTCAACCAGATGTCCCTCCAGGGGTCCTCTCCCTGGGTGCTAGACACCGGTGCCACGACTCACATGTCGCCCTCGGATGGTATACTCTTGTCCCGTCTCCCCCCTCCTACTTCCGGTATCACGGTTGGTAACGGCACCACCATTCCTATCACCTGCCGTGGTACATCCACACTGTCTTCTCCTTCTACTACTTTTCATCTTAACAATGTTCTGGTTGCTCCAGCTCTAGTGCGCAACCTCCTTTCCGTCCGTCAATTCACCCGTGACAATCATTGTTCTATTGAATTTGACGCTTTCGGTTTTTCTGTCAAGGACCAACAGACGGGGCGCGTGACTCTTCGCTGCAATAGTGTTGGCGACCTCTACACCTTCCCCTCCACGCCAACACACCACTGCAGTCTCGCCACCACATCATCGCTATGGCACCACCGCCTCGTGCACCCCGGTCCATCCAGCCTCGCCACTCTACAAAGCATGTCGGTCATCTCCTACAATAAGAGCTCGCCATGCCTCTGTCATGCATGTCAACTTGGCAAGCACGTGTGGCTCCCCTTTAGTCCTTCCACCTCTGTGACCACTGCTCCTTTTGATTTAGTTCATTGTGATGTATGGACATCCCCCGTGCTTAGCAACTCTGGTTTTAAATATTATCTTGTTCTACTGGATGATTTTTCTCATTACTGCTGGTCATTTCCCCTTCGGCAGAAATCTGAAGTGCACCGCCACATTGTCGAGTTTACTGCCTATGCTCAAACACAGTTTGGTACCACGCCTAAATCATTCCAAGCTGATAATGGGACCGAGTTTGTTATTAATGCCACTACCTCCTTCCTCACCAGCCATGGCATTACGCTTCGCCTATCATGCCCCTATACCTCCCCCCAAAACGGCAAGGCTGAACGCTTGATCCGTACCACAAATAACACCATCCGCACCATGCTTCTTCACGCGTTCATGCCACCTCCCTACTGGGCTGAGGCTCTCGCCACAGCTACCCTCCTCCTAAATAGGCGCCCCTCCTCCTCCATTCAAAACCAAATCCCCTACCAGCTCCTTCACAACCAACTTCCAGATTATTCCTCACTTCGCGTCTTCGGATGCCTCTGTTATCCTAACCTCACTGCCACCTCCCCACACAAACTCTCCCCTCGATCAGCACCCTGTGTCTTCCTAGGATATCCATCCTCTCACAAGGGCTATCGCTGCCTAGACATGTCCACTCGTCGAATTATCATCTCTCGCCATGTTGTTTTCGACGAGTCCGTGTTTCCTTTTTCAGCAGCACCATCGGCGGCTTCCATGCCGCTTTCACTTGACTTTCTGATGCAGGGACTGTCTTCCCCGACGGCACCAGTGAGCACTACTCCGCTGCCCGTTGACACCACCGAGGATATGTCCCCGGAGCTACTGGACCCGGCCATCCTCCAGCTGGGCCCCCAGGCTTCCCCTGCGGGCGGGCACTCTCCCCCCGCTCCTTCTGCGGGCGGGCTGCAGCCGGGCGGCCAGCGCTTCAGCGTTGTCTACAACCGTCGTCCCCGGCCTACTGCAGCACCGACCGCCGAGGTAGTGGCCCCTGCAGCTGCTCCAGTGGCCTCTGCTGTGCCACCAGCAGCCCCGGCGCCACCTACCGCACCTCAGGCAGCAACACCAGCGCCTCCTGCTGCGCCTCGTGCAGCCACAGCGACCCGGCCTGTGACCCGCTCACAGACCGGCACCCTCCGCACCGTCCAGCGCTACGGATTCTCCGCCACCGTCGCCTCGCCCATCCCGGCGAACTACCGCAGTGCACTCGCCGATCCAAATTGGCGCGCTGCGATGGCGGAAGAGCACAAGGCGCTGATCGACAACGGCACCTGGCGCCTCGTCCCTCGTCCGCCTGGTGCGAACATCGTCACTGGCAAGTGGCTGTTCAAGCACAAGTTCCACTCCGACGGCTCCCTCGCCCGGCACAAGGCGCGCTGGGTCGTCCGCGGGTTCTCTCAGCAGGCCGGCGTCGACTATGACGAGACATTCAGTCCGGTCGTCAAGCCGGCCACGATCCGCACCGTCCTCAGCATCGCTGCATCCCGGGATTGGCCCATACGCTAGCTCGACGTGAAGAATGCATTTCTTCACGGCAATCTCGAGGAGACGGTCTACTGCGAGCAGCCGTCTGGCTTCATCGACCCCGCTGCTCCTAACTCAGTATGTTTGCTGCAGAAGTCCTTGTATGGACTTAAGCAGGCCCCGCGAGCTTGGAACCAGGGCTTCTCCAACTTCATCTGCAGCATCGGCTTCACCACATCCAAGTCGGACGCCTCTCTGTTCGTCTACAAGGCCGGTGCCGAGCTGGCATATCTCCTTCTCTACGTCGACGACATCGTTGTCACCGCATCGTCACCGGCCCTCCTCCAGCATATCATCATGCGCCTCCACTCGGAGTTCGCCATGACGGACCTCGGCGACCTGCATCACTTCCTCGGCATCTCGGTGACCCGGGACAGCAGTGGGCTGTTCCTCTCCCAGAGGCAGTATGCTGTGGATCTCCTCCAGCGTGCTGGCATGTTTGAATGCCACCCGACAGCTACTCCTGTGGATGCACGGACCAAGCTATCCGCCTCAGAGGGAGCCCCGGTCGCCAACCCATCGGAGTACCGGAGCCTTGCTGGTGCTCTCCAGTACCTCACCTTGACAAGGCCGGACCTGGCTTATGCTGTTCAGCAAGTCTGCCTCTTCATGCACGACCCCCGCGAGTCGCACCTTGCGCTGATCAAGCGCATTCTTCGATATGTCAAGGGCTCCTTGTCGGCAGGCCTGCACTTGGGCTCTGGTGCCATCGACCACCTCACTACCTACTCCGATGCTGACTGGGCCGGCTGCCCAGACACACGCCGCTCCACCTCCGGCTTCTGTGTCTACCTCGGCGACAACCTGGTGTCTTGGTCTTCCAAGCGTCAGACCACTGTGTCTCGCTCCAGTGCCGAAGCTGAGTACTGTGCAGTGGCCCATGTGGTTGCTGAGTGCTGCTGGCTGTGTCAGCTACTTCAGGAGCTCCACATCTCCATCCCGCTCGTGACGGTTGTCTACTGTGACAACGTGAGCGAACGTGAGCGCCGTCTACATGGCTGCCAACCCTGTCCACCACCGCCGCATGAAGCACATCGAGATCGACATCCACTTCGTTCGCGAGAAGGTCACTCTGGGACAGTTCCGAGTTCTCCATGTTCCCTCCGAGCACCAGTTTGCCGATATCATGACCAAGGGTCTGCCCGTCCAGCTCTTCACTGACTTCCGGACCAGTCTGTGCGTTCGTGATGCTTCCGCTACGACTGCGGGCGGGTATTAGGATATGTATATATCCGGACTAATTAGAGATTGATTGTAATCCCCTAGATAGGCTAGTTGCCATATATAGCCTAGGATTGTTTCTATGTATAGCCTAAGATTGTTTCCTTGTACAGGGAATAGCTTCCCATGTATGTAACTTCCATGTATGCCTATTGGCTATATATATGAAAGGCTCCCCACCCACATAGGGTGTGTGGTGATTCTCCCCTTTCTACACAGTCAATGTTATTCAGTTGGAGTACTAGCCATTTGCTTGTGCTTACACACGGTTGGACTGTGTTGATAACCTTTTTATCTTATTTTGTTTTTTTACAAGCTTCTATTGATCTCTACTGAAAGCGTAGAGATATGCGCGAATAATAGATTGATTATACTGGTGGCACGGTACAGTCATATATAGGCTGAGGGCAGCTACCCTTAGCCCTATACACAGGCAAGAGGCGCACCCAGTGTTGGCCTGCACCTGGCCCATAGGCCTACAGGAGAAAACACTCAGGACGCTAGGCCCATATGCTAACCTATCTAACATCTACGCTGTTATGATGCATAATTTACTGTCATGTTTTATTCTAATCAGCTTATTTCTTCACTACACTCTAAAGTGTGTTAATTAAGCATGTGATTAGAGGTTGCGAAATATCACTAATGTATTTTGTTGTTTGGACATAAACCAAGCATCAAAAGTTATAAAAAAAAAACCAAGCATCAAACATCTGATTATGATATTTCCAGTAAATGTTGTTCAGTTCTAGCCATATGCAGCTGCAATGTGCTGATGACCTTCTGTCACTTATTTTGTTATTTACATGCTCACTGTAAACTTTTATGGTGCATAATTTACTATTGTGGCAACAGGTTTGGACCAGAGAGTTGGTGTTACTGTTATTGCAGCTACAAATCGTCCTGACAAAATTGATCCTGCACTTCTAAGGCCAGGTTATTGGTTCAATTGTTATTTAGTTGATGTATACTTGTATCAGTGCTTAAATTTATTTTCTCGGGTTACACAAACAATGCTCGATACACTCCTTTGATCTGACTTTGAGAGTGATATATGCCCTAGGTCGTTTTGATAGGGTGCTGGATGTGCAACCACCAAACGAAGCTGATCGTGCAGATATTTTCCGGATTCATACACACAGCATGCCATGCAGTGCTGACATGAATCTAAACGAACTTGCTAGACTCACAGAAGGCTACACTGGCGCTGACATAAAGCTCATCTGCAGGGAAGCTGCTGTTGCTGCACTTGATGTATGCTACTCATTCTTCCCAATCTAGTGGCATGAGCATATACATTTTTCACTAGGTGGTGCCAGAAGTTTACTGACAGAATACTCTTTTTTCAACAGGAGAGCTTTGACATCCAAGAAGTAGCAATGAGACATTTCAAGTCTGCGGTCGGCAGAACAAAACCATCAGATGTCAAGTTTTTCCAAGAACTTGCAAAGCAATTCCGCAGATCGTTGACTTCACTGAGGAAGCAGTAATTCTGAGAAAGCTAGGTGGTTTGAGGAATGGGTGAACTATCACCTTCTCACTCCTTACATTTTTTTGCTTGGTCTAGAGAATGGAGTGGGTTAATCCATACAAGCACATGGCTAGCTTAATCATGAGGAATGAGTTCATCCCAAGCAATTCATGGGTGACCTCATTCTAGGTATTATGTGATTCCTCAAACCAAGCACCTCATCTGTGAACCTGGCATGATTGTACTGCAGTCAACTGTAATTACGGAAATGTTGTTGTAACTTGTAAACTGTATGTGATTCTTAGCTCATCACCTTGCCCCTTTGTTACATAGGTGGGTATGCTTTTTGTTAGGCGCCACTGTCCTGCGGCAACAATGCGGTTGTGTCGGATTTTGCTGTGCCAAATATCTGCTAGAACTTGTACACCTTTTGTTTCTGCTTGGTGTGCGGCTGTGCTATGGGTCGATGAACCTGGGTTGGTACCCGTTGGGTTCATCCTTGCATTACATTTTAATGTTTGTGGCGCTGGGAATCCTGGTTCGCGTTGCTATCCCCGTGTCTTCGAATTCCGAGCGCAGTTCCTCTGACCTCAATTACTAGGATACTGTAGCTACTGCTTTAAGTTGATTCTAGCGACGCTATTGTCTTGCTCTGCTTAGCTTTGTCTTGCTGATGCTAAAAAAAAAGCTTTGTCTCGCCGAATACGGCTTCTAAAACTCCGCTCTATGAAAAAAAGAGTTGGAGGCTAACTTCACGTTTTTTTTAGCACCTCAAGAAATACTCTAGATTTGGACTTTTGTATTCACCATGAAGTTAAGGAAAAATTACACACTCGTGCCACTCGTTAATGAGAACACAATTCTGACTATCAGCGCCTGAACGCCTGCCCCCACGCGTTTCTTCTTCCCCGGCCTTGTTCTCCGCCGCTGGCCGTGGCCAGGCCCAGCTGGCTAGCGCTCAGGCCCCACCCTTCCTTTTGATGAGCTGCAACATTTTTCTTTCCACTTCTCCTATATTTTATGTGCCTGGATTTTAAGAAATTATATGAAAGTAATACTTTACTAATACTCAAGAAACAAAATAAGTACCATTAGATTAATTATAGAATATATTTTTATAATAAATTTATTTGGAGATATAAATGTTAATACTATTTACTATAAACTTGGTCAAACTTGAACTTTTGACTAGCACGTTTCTCATAATTGCATTCTTTTGGGACAGAAGGAGTACCACAAACTAGTACAAGTAAACTGTTATTTTTGTGATTTATTATTTGTCTTTGTGTCATAACATATTAAATTGTTGTCCTTGTCTGCCTATAGAAATAACTGTAAATTGTTAATTGTCTTTGTACCAACACCAATCAAATTTTGTTGGGTTTGTAGTTTTGTGTAACGAATTTTTTTGTTCTCGGTACCGAAAATTGCAGATAACACCTATAGACATTGCAATGAACAAAATCTAAAATTTTAGTATAAAATATATGCAATAACCATCGTCTGAAAAGAAACTAAAATTCAGCACCTGAATTTTAGCAAGTCCCTTTTCTTTCTATCTATGATGAGCTGCATTATTTTTTCTTTTCTACTCCGTATCTATGATGAGCTTAACTATTTTTTCTTTTCTATGTACATTAACTATTTTTTCTTTTCTATGTATGCTGATTTGTAATGTTGAGCTGCAATGTTTTTTGCATTACAATATTTTACATCATATTTCAATTGGCAAAAAAATATTTTACATTATGCTCCATAGACAACAAAACATACACCAAATACCATCTAGGGAACTATTAGACTTTTCTCAAGGGAACCTCACAAAACTGGAGCTGGAGCTAGGTTGTGTGCCAACCAACTGCTCCATAATGGAGTTGGTGGAGCAGAGTTTGAAAAACTAGAGCAGAGCAGTCCCCACACAGACCCTTAGTTACACCCAAAAGTCATCGTGAAAGAAATCTTAGTTTAATTATTGATGCCAGACCTTAATCTTTGTCAAAGAAAAATACCACTACTATAGAAATGATCTTTAGCAACGATAGCTTTTTTTTTACAAAGGCGGCTCAATCTACGTTCGGCTCCACAAATTAGTCCGATCGAGCCATCTCTAGAGATGTATTTGTAGAGAACAAATGCCCCTATTTTCATCTTGCATGGTTGCTATAGCGACTATTCGCCATCAGGCCTGATTTTTTATTACCGCAGCCACAGAACAAATTGTCATTTTTTGTCGACAATAGGTAACTCGTGGGCGTTGACATTTAATATTGCACCTATTAGTGTAGCAGCGCATGGGTTTAGTATACAAGTTTCAATCGTATCTGCACAATGAAAATGAAATTAGTCACCCATTTTTCACACAGTGGAATGGATATGGAACACAATGGTAGATCCAAGAGGGGCCAGTAGGGGCCAATGCCCCCTAAGATATGACAACATTTTTTTATTAGTATAATCTTATAATTTTGATTTATATTTAGTGCAATAATTTACAAAATATAAATCAAAATTACAAGATTATACTAATAAAAAATGGGGGTGCACTGGCCCCTGGCTGGGTCAGGCTCCAGTGCTCCGCCATTGGCTGGGTCAGGCTCCAGCGCTCATGCGGCATATCTGTGGGTAGTGTCTCCTACGGTGACGTGGCAACGGCTATCAATGCATTCAATGCGGCTGAGGGTGAGCCCATGCACAAATCTCGTTTCCTTCCGCGGCTTATGTCCTTTCGGTGTGCTCACCTCATATGAATAAATTCATATATGGCAGTGCAAGTTGGTTGGATAATCTGAATCATATTGCTGTTCTACAATAGAAATTCAGTAAACATGTATGATATGATTTTCTGAAACCTACTATTAGATTGCTTTGTAGCTACAGGCTGTATTAGTACAATACTATGATTTGTCATGGTCAGCTTGCACTTTTGGGTTGTGTCGCATGAGAGTAAAATATGTCTTTGTACTAAATTATTTGCATTTATAGTATTTTTACATAATATTTCAATTAGTAAAAGCAAAGAGACACTTACATATGCTTACAAAATCAAAACATGAACCAAATATCATCCAAGGGCATATTAGACCTTTTCCATAAAAACCTTCTATTCCTAGAGGTGGAGTCAAGTTGCAAGACAAACAGGTCCATCTGCAACAACAACTCTAGAATTAAGTTGCTTTTTGGTGGAGTTAGTGGAACAGAGCTAGAAAAACTAGAGCAAAGTAGTCTCAAACAGGCCTAAATTTGGATCGGCTTTGCATGGTCGATCTTGTGTGCTGCAGCAAACCAGCAGCACGTCAGTATAGAGCAACTCCATTAGATATCCGCATCTCCTATATGCCTATAACCATTTTAGCATATAAGAGAACACTGCTACAACAGATTCCTTAAAACTTGTCTCCTACTCCCTCCATCCAAAATTATAAGTTATTCAAACTTTTTTGGAGATTCAAAGCATTTCAAATTTGACCAAACTTGTATAATAAAACAATAACATTTATGATATCAACTATGTATCATTGGATTCTTCATTAATTATATTTTTATAGTATACCTATTTGATATCATAAATCTTTATAATTCTCTCTATAATTTTGGTCAACTTGAGATGCTTTGACTATCCAAGAAAATTAAAATGACTTATACTTTAGCATGGAGGGAGTATATGTTATTTTCTTCTATTTCTCCTACCTTTTGCACACACACTTCATTATAAACTCCATTCCCACTCTAGAAAATTCATGATCCTATCATTCTACCACAGAATAACATTTTTAATCCATAATTTAAAATATCAAATTTGAAGCTAGCATAAGTCCAAAATTGCGATGAAAAGCGCTGCCCAATTCGCTTCCAATAGGTGCTACTATTTTGATCAGCTCCTGTGACAGCATCAAGACTCACTCTCCCATGCTAAAACCAAGGCCTCATCTTCTTTTGCTGAGTATATAGTTGGCTATCGTTGTCCCTTTCTTCTTTGATGGAGTGACCTCCATGACTTCTTCATCCAAACTTGGAAATAGGTGCCCAAGACGCGTCTGACGGCGCGGAGAGCAGAGGCAGGGGTCTTTCCTTTATTTAGGAGAGAGAGGTTTGGTTTTAACCTCCTAGAAATTATAGGGAGAATCTCTTATATCACAAGATTTAAGGATAGAAGACCCTATCGGATATCTACTACTACCTAGCTGCTACTACTCTGCTATCTTTGATTCTTGGCCAAATGCTCTGCATTGATCACTTCATCTATATATACTGCGATGAATCGAATTATCCTCACCGCCGGCCAGCGCAATCATGCACGTGTAGCCTGACGGCCCAGTGGCCACAGGCCACCGGGCCGGGTGGACAGTACGTGGTAAACAACTAGTTGCGCCCTAGCGCTTAACCATGTCAAACATTTCCTAAAACCAAATTACTTTTTCCCGTCACAGATAAGTGGCGTTTTAACATCAGCAATTGATTATTTTAAATTTAGCTACAATTACATTCTATGCAATAATTTTTAAATAGTTAAAAATGACATAGTAGATTTGGGTCGAAATAGTTAGATAAAAGTACGGTGCGCTAGCCTATGTTTAATAAAAACTTTTGTAACAGAAGTCGCTAGTTAAAAAGTTGTACTTGCATACCACTAGCGATGTCCAAAACACTAATTTATAGAGATCTTCTAAAAAGAAGCATCATCCCTTCTAAATAAAGGAGACAACCCCCTCTCCTCTCTCCCTAAAAAAATATAGGAGATAAGTTTTTAGCTAATCTGCTGCGGTAGTACTCTTGTATTCTAAATTAATTTTAGGAATACTCTCTTAAAAGCAACTTATAGGAGATGTAATACGAGAGAGATCTGATGACTCTAAGACAATATTCTACTAATTTTACCAACGTAGAGCTGTCCTTATTACATGGTGAGAAAATGATCCAACGAGCATATATATGGAAAAACTTCGCCCACGGTGCCTTGGAACATGTGGTGCTAAAAACGAATAAGCAACAGCTGCCGGCGGCGGCGGCAGAGGAGAGGCCGACGAGACGACCCACGGTGCCGCGTGGGAGGCAGCATCATGGCATATAATAAGATCATGAAGCTGGAGACAAGCGTGAGGTAGAAGAAAAGCGTCTTAACTGTTATTATTCTCGATCTCAATGTATCCTGCAGCGGTAATGCGGTATAGAGGTCAGGTGACGTGCAGGTCTAAAACACACTAGTGAAAATATCAAAAATAAGATACTATAAACAGAAAGAACACCTGTTAGCTGGCGTGCGTTGTGGGAACGTTCCTCGGTGCACATCTTATTCTATCTCTCGGCCAGTCTCCAGGTGTCATGCACCTTCAAATAAAGGCAGCCCTAGTGCAGGTCGGATGACGATGACGATGACGAGCTCTGCATGTATAAGATAAGGATATGATGGACAGCAACCTACCAGGATGTATAGACAGAGCTGGTACTGAATTTGGAGACCATCCAAAATTCAATTGGATATTTGTTGTTTTGGATATACTTAGATAAGATCTGTGTAGATTTGGATATCTGTCCATGGGATCTGATGATGTTCAAATTAAAATTCATTGGATAGCAATTCAAAAAGTGTCCAATGTCCATTCGGCATCTTTGGACCTTGAGGACGTGGTCTCCAATGTCTAGCTTAGGTTTCAATGTGGAACTCATATGTTGATTTTGCCGCACTAATATATGTACACATAGTAGACGGTTGTTATAGTGAGTCCGTTCAAACGAATTTTTATCAGTTTTATTAAAAAAAATTAGATGTGAATGCAATATTTGGATCGTCGTGGATGGATTTGGATTTTAATGTAACTGGATTGGATTAGATACATTAGTCATTTGGAATTGGATTATGTCAAATGTTGGACTTTTTTCCTTAGATTTTACTTGGACTTCTCCATTTGGATTTGGATTCTAATCCATTACCACCTCTAATCATCTCTAACCATATATATACTCCTTCTATCTCAAAAAATAATGCCATTCTCGTTTTCCGCTGAGTGCACAATTTTATTAAATTAATGAAAATAACATCTACGATGTAGAATAAGTATACTTAGATTAATTATATAGTGTGTATATATATCTATAGTAATTTTTTTGGAGATATAAATGTGGAATTGTAGATAAATAAAATTGATCAAATTTAAGAAAAAAAATTATTTGTCCTAAATGTAGAACTACTTTTTCCTAGACGGAACGGGAAACGAGTACCATGCATCCGTAGATACCGTACGTTATAAAGTTTCCCTCTTTCCTTTTTTTTGTGAATAAAAGTTTCCCTCTTTCCCGTGCTGCAATGAAAACTGAAAAGTCAAGCCCCCGCGTACCACGCGTTACACCCTGTTTTCCATGCATGCATTCCGGCCACGGCAGGCAGGCACACAAGAAGAAGAGAAACGACTCCTCAAAAAAAAAAAAAAAAAAAGAAGAGAAACGACTGCCTACCTGCTGCAGCTGTAATCTCTCTACCAAAGTACCAAGTGCAATATATAGACATCACATCAAGCTCCGATCCATCATACCTTCGCACATCGTCACATCTAGCTAGGCGCCATGGCGTCCCGAAGGTGTCCACGACAAGTGGATGTGGCGCTCCTCGCCGTCGCATTCGTGCTCGTCTCCTGCCTCGCCGCCGGCCCGGCCACGGCGAAGCAGACGAACCAGGTGACCGTCTTCTGGGACCGGAACAAGGACGAGGGGTCCCTGCGCGAGGCCTGCGACACGGGGCTCTACACCACCGTCATCATCGCCTTCTACAGCGTGTTCGGCCACGGGCGCTACTGGCGCGGCGACCTGTCGGGCCATCAGCTGAGTGGCGTCGGCGCCGACATCAAGCACTGCCAGTCCAGGGGCATCCTCGTGCTCCTCTCCATCGGCGGCGGCGGCCACGACTACTCGCTCCCGTCCTCCCGGTCCGCGGCGGACGTCGCCGACAACCTGTGGAACGCGCACCTCGGTGGGCGGCGCCGCGGCGTGTACCGCCCGTTCGGCGACGCTGCCGTGGACGGCATCGACTTCTACATCGACAACGGCGGGGCCGCCGACCACTACGACGAGCTGGCGCGCCGCCTTGCCCGGAACAAGGGGGTGCGGCTCACGGCGTCGCCGCGCTGCGGGTGCCCCGACCGGCGCGTCGACCGGGCGCTACAGACGGGGCTGTTCGAGCGCATCCACGTCAGGTTCTACGGCGACGACAAGTGCTCCTTCAAGAACGGCAGCACCTGGGGCGTCGTGGAGGAGTGGAACAAGTGGACGGCGAGGTACCCCAAGACGGAGGTGTACCTCGGCCTCGCTGCGGCGGAGAGCGGCGTGCCGGATGGGGCGCAGGGCAGCATCGCGGTCTACCTCAAGTATCTCTACTACCTCCTGCTGCCCGAGGTGCAGAAGGCGCGCAACTATGGCGGCGTCATGGTCTGGGATAGGTACGAGGACAAGAAGACCGGCTACAGCGGCGTCGTCAAGGGCTGGGCGTGATGTTACTCAGATTGTTGGTTTACAGCTATTAATCAGTATGCGTGTGTACGTATGTAATGCTAATATATAATAAATGTTTTTTTTATTGACACCATTATTATTTTTGAAGTTTGGAGAGGTATCTTTACTATTTGCATATAATTCTTCCTCCGTTTGAAATATGCTAAGGTTGAAGAGGCCTTGGGCCTAACAGCACGCGTACACGACATCATTGTATTTTTGTACGGACAAAACTACCTCTCCCACTTCGCTTCGCTGAAAGTTCATGGCTAAAAGTACTGTTTACTAATTTGTTGCGAGAGAAAAATACTATTCGATCGCTGAAAAAGTACGGCTCATAAAACAAGTGAACAATGCCAGGCAACTCCCATGATGATGAAGTGAGCGCCTTCTACCGTCGTGCCCCTCTGCTGTGGTGGGGTGGAACTCATGCGCGGCCATGGTGGCCGGGAGCTCCTCCGCCTCGAGCTCCTGTGCAGCCATGGAGGGCCAGAGCTCCTCCGCCTCAACCAACAGCTCTAGCAACAATAGCTGTAGGAGCAGCAGCAGCCGCCCCAGGGGCGACACTCCAAGCGCCGAAGCATCGGCTTCATGGACGAGGATGACAACAAGCCCATCTCCGACGCGCTCTGGTTGTCACGAGAAGAAGCTCTGCCTTGTCATGGGCCTCCACGACGGATCACCCAAGGTGGGTGCCCGTTTTCCCCCTGTAAGGTCCAAATGGCTAGAGGGGGTGAATAGCCTATTTAAATTTTCTACGAGCTTCACTAAACAACAATGTTAGTATAAAAGATGGCGTAGCTAATTCTAGCACTAGCTCAACTATACTAAGCAAGTCACCTATACAAGTCTAGTGAATAAGGCTATGATCTTTAATTCACACCAACAAAGCTAAGTCACTAAACTAACTACTCCTAGGTGATATAAAGTACACTAAACAAGCTACACTAGGTAAAGTGCAAAAATGTAAAGAGGAAGTGAATTGATTCTTATATTGACGGTGTAGATAAGAAATATATCCAAAGAATCAATCACACACAATCACAAAAGAATCTTTGGTAAGAGATGACACAAGAATTTTTTATCGAGGTTCACTTGCTTCCTTGCAAGTGTAACGGAACCGTCCAAATTATAATAGCACAAGTACAAAAACAATCACTGAAGTGATCAAATTCTCGCACTTGAGCCCATATAACTCCGGTAGTCCAATGAAATCACGAGGGATTTCAAACCAACCAACATACAAGCCAAGATCGTAGTGATTCAACATAACAAGTCACATGTTACATCCATTTCACAAGTAGTTCAATATACATCAGAGTTCAACATAGTTATTACAACTTAAGTTCAAAAGTAGCGGAAGCAAAGTAATTTGAAACTAACAACACTCTTATTTCAAATACATGCCAGTACGAAGGTCGACTTCCAACAAAAGCATTAGAGAGAAGATAACTCAGAAGGATCATGCCCGTGATCACACTCAGCCACTACGGCAGGAGCCAACCAACTCTTGCAGATGCCATGATACATCACAACCTGCAACAAGTGGGGATAAAACCCTGAGTACGAGAAGGTACTCAGCTAGACTTACCCGTCGGAAACCACAAATAAAGTGACACCAAGGATCATGCAAGGCTGATATGAAGTGGACTAGCTTGACAACATTTTGCATAAAAGCTTATTATAGATAAGTAATCATTAATGCTTAAGCATCAAGTTAATTATCATTAACCTGTCATCTATATTAGAACTTGTACTAGAGCACTCACTTTATTAGGAGCAAACAATATTAACCATAACAGGTATAAATTGAGGCAACCTTTCCATCGTTATCTAATTAACCATCCGTTTAATTTAATGGAATCTACGTTGCCGCTGCTCAAGTCAAGTGCTCACTAACCGGAGCGACGGCGATTCGAATCGAGTTCCTATCCAGCTGGAGGGGTATTTCTAACACTCACCGCGCAGGCCCCTGCTAGGGTCGCACAAGCCACCTTTCGTACAATTCAGGAATCGCGGGTCCGAATGATGTCGCATCCCCAAGGGCGACACTCTGCCATGTGATAGGGACTCTAACCCCCCTTGGTCTCACGCCAATGTCCCCAAGCACATCCTTTCTCTTCTCCAAGATGCAACCTACCATTCGATTCCCGGCCTGAACCATATTGCTCGGCTTCGCGGTCAGAACGACTTATCCAGCCAACTAAGTGTTAAACTGCGTTCAACATGACTCAAGGACGTACAACGAATTGGTCCTTAAACGACTCAGACGGGGATGGTTCTACACCCAAGACCTCCATGCCTTGTTGCTTCACTATCATCATCCCGCCCGGTCTCAAATCATTTTATTAACACATGGTTCCATTCCACAATAGCAAATATAGCCAACCGTGCCATATATGAATATCCCTACATCTCGCAGGTGACAGGAAATCACCTGACTTCTACCGCTTAAAGCAGGGCTAAGCATCTACTCGATCCTAGTCTATGCAGGATTCAAGGATTCATATATCTGGACAAGGAATGATATAATGCAGCAAGGGTTTCCAACCAACTCCTACCACTTAATGCAACAATACTTATAACATATATAGAATTAATTACTTTGAAGGTAGGAGGCTTATAATGCTCCGGGGCTTGCCTGGGATCTGACTCAAATTAGAGTATGTCAGAAGAAACTCGCTTGGCGAGCATTCCCTCCATCTAACACTTGTCCAGTCCTTCTATCTTCGGGATGGATCCACATCAGGTCCTTCACACGTTTCTGTTAGCGTACCTATATGAGATGCAACCATGCACATGTGTGAATGCATAGAAGTGCAATAACTATAGCAATCATGCAAGCATACCCAAGTTCTAATAAACACCTAGATCTAATTAACTTAACTACCCTCAAAGGCATAAGTCACACTTAACCACATACAAGCAAACAACTATAATTGGAATTTATCAATTTCTGGACAAGCAAATAGTAGCTTCATAAATCAATCATATCTGGAGATCTACAAATCCAAATGATATAGAATAAGAAATTATAGAAAGCTTATGAAATTCTGTACATTTCATTTATAATCACCTAAGCCTAATTCTCAAGTTTAATAGGTCAAAAAGGTGAAACTACAGACTCTGGTCTGCTCTAATCAGAGAGCAACCAACTCTGGAACCTGACTTTAAACAGCTATAACTCGTAAACCACATGGCCAAATGTCACCAAATTTTAATAACAGCTAGATACATAAATTATCTATAACTTTTGTATAAATAAGTTTTACCACAAAGCACATTATCATGAAGAACTTTGCTAAGTTCCAGATCTGTCCAGAAACCAATAATTGCAAGAAATAATTATTAACATATGTTGCAAACATATAATTGTGCAAAACCAACTTTACCAACATTTCATACATGACCAATGAATACTAGAAAGCATAGTGTCCATTTCTAAATAAATTCTTTTAATGCATTTTCTTAATTTATTTAGATAATTAGGTGGAATTATGAACACCTACCAAAAGTGCACAATAAATTCTACCAAAATTACGGAGGCCTACACATGCTCTCAAAAGTCTACTATCTAAATTTGAAACCATTTGGACATGTATATCAACCTCTATGAAAAAGACAAATGGCTATAGCAATAAATCATGTGAGAGCAAGTTAAACCTAAAACTCCATATTTTCTATGAACACATGGCCATAGGATGAATCAATATGATAGAGAAACATCATACTAAGGTAATGGAACAACATTTTCCATTTTATCATTTCTATATTATTTATAATCTATTTATCAAGCCCTAAACAAGTTGAATCAATAACTTGATCATACAATGAGTAGTGACCAAGAAATTTATACCACAGTACATACATATCATGACAAGACTACCATAAAAATTTCACATTATTTGGAGCATCAAAACTCAAGATATAAAAATGACAAGCAATATAATGTAGATTTCCTTATTTTCAAGGTCAAATCAAAACCTTAAGAAAACAGTGAACAACTAGTGTGTTTAATATTTTTCCTAGCAAGTACATGTCATCACAAAATTAACAAAACAAGAATCACTATTTTTGGATGTCTAAAACTCCAGATCTTGCTCTGGTTAGGTTTAAAGGCATTTCTAGAGCTCTTTTCCAACTTAAATAAACACATTCGAAAACACCTACAAACACATAAGATTTTATGACTCTACTGCATAGGGATTTTCTCAAGGTTTCCAAAAAGTCTACTTTTGCTATTTTTGGAATTACCTAGCAAGAGATATGAATTTTAGAAGATTTAACAAAATTCTGAAATTCAAAAATGAAATTAACTACTTCACCCTAGATCTGTTAGGCGCACCCGGACGTGTACCCCAACTGTGCCTCTCATAACACTGACATGCGGGACCTTCTGCCCGGTTGGGCCCACCCGTCATTCACAGCGAGAGAGAGAGAGAGACACAGGGGGGAAAATTGCCTTCTTCCTCCGGTCACAGAGCAGAGGGGTGGGAGGGGCGGCTCGGCCGGTCTCCGGCGAGGAGGTCACCGGCGGCGAGCGGCGGCAGAGGAGCATGCTCAGACTCCGGCGCACCCGATGAGGGGCTTGGTGTGGCTAGCGGCAGTCCGTGGTGGCCCGGCCACGAGCACCAGCGGTCTGTGACGCCGGCGTTCGGCTGCAGGCCGGCTCCGACGATGATGGCAACAAAGAAGCGGCTTCACGGCTTGCCTGCTGCTGTGCGCTTCCATAGGAGACCAGTGCCAGGCCCGCGGTGGCCTGAGGTGTCCAGCCCACAAGCACAGGCGTCCCGACGGCAATGGCGGCGGACGCGGCAGTGGCGGTGGACGGCCACGCGCGAAGTTGGGCATGGGGAGACCGAGGAGGAGGCAGTGGTGCGGTCGGCGGTGGGAGAAGGAAAAGGAGTAGGGCGCGACCATGTTGTGCCAGTGGCCATGGAGCTCGGCGGGCGCCCATGGCGAACGTCGCGGCGCACGCGCTCATGGCGGAGCCGAGCGAGGGAGAGAGCGGAGGAGGGCGAGTGAATGCGTTTCGATGCTTATCCACTTCGAGCTGGCGTAGGGGCACGCGGCAGCGGCAACAGGCGATGGCGGAGGCGCGGCTCGCGCATGGAGGCCACGTCCATGGACACCCGTCGCCCATTAAGGCCTACTACCGAACACGTGGTGGGTGACGTTGAGGTCATATTGGGGTACCATTTTGGGCTAGCTACGGACCGAATTTCGTCATGGGCCTTGAAACAAAGTTGTTCATTTCATGATGCCCTACAACTCTTGTTTAAGGACCCTGGTCATTAGAGCAATGGACTAGGGAGTAATTAGACCCTAAGTTGACATTATCGATGATTAATCTAACTTCGGTGTTTTACTCCAATTAGTTGGTCAACAGTTGTCAAATCAATGTCACCTTTTTGTATATCCTACTCCAAGATCTAAGCTTCAACTTTTACATTTGGACCTACTCAAGTTGCTTAACGAAAACTCGAGAACGCGGGATGCCAACATCGATGACTATGGATTCCAGACTTAGAATATATTCAAGTCTGAAAACTGTAGAATATTCAAACTTCAAGCCTCTGTTTGACAAACTTAAGGATAGATTTAGACCTAGGTCCTTAAACAAAGGTTGCAGCACATAAACCAAACTACATCTTTTATTAAAGGGTCATGGACTGGTTCAGCATGGTTAGAGAGATAAAGATTACCAAACATGTCAACTTATTGCTGCCACTCAAGGACTTGACAAATTTCTTGTCTTCCCAAAAACAGCAACTTATTCAATCTTGTGAGCTCTATTTGACCAAGCTAGAAACCAAACTGGCCCTTGACCATTAAACAAAGTTTGTTCTATCCAAGATGAACTACAACTTTTGTTTAAGGTCAAACCTCATAACTAGTACAGAAGTCAAACTTTCACTTTGGTCAAAGTATGAACACGGTAAAGCCGAAACTAGGGTTTTAGGCCAATCGGGGCATTTTCTTGACATTTGCTCAACATGAACCCTTTATGACTTTTGTTGTAGAGTTCATCTAGAGTCATTTGGGCAAAGTTTTAAAGTTTGGTTGATGATCTATACTTCCATTCATTTAATCACGCCATTCCAAGAAGGATATGACTTATCATTTCATGTGACTTTTTGATTCCAAACTTCATGAAACTTTTCTAGGGATCAATAAGATAGGTACCAAGGTGAGACACATGAAGATATTGCAATAACACCACCCAAGAATATATCTTTGAAAATGGCCTATATGTAAAGCAATGGTGCATCATCCAAGTTTAGGTTAGGCTCATTTCCATAGGTTGGCCTTGACATCTTCATCTCCACTTAATCTATCATGTTTGAGCTCAAACCCACTACTTAATTGGTGATAAACACCTGGGGTGTTACAGCAAGCTACTCCTCGTTGTGACGATGCACCCACTTGATGGATCACGAGCTAATTGACTATCAAGAGTCAAATCCTCAGCGGGTGCCGCACATCCACTCATAGGATGGGGATCCTCCAAACCACGAGCTCCACTAGAGTAGCCAATTCGTGAACTCCCGCAGGGAAGGCTCAAGAACCCCTCACAATCACTTGGTGAGGCTCGAAACAATCTCCAATCATGAGCTCAACACCACCACTGCTCCAAGCCGTCTAGGATGTCAGGAAACACCCAAGAGTAACAAGAAATCACAACCAACTCGATGAATCAAGTGCAACTAGATGCAACTCTCAATTCAATGCACTTGAATCTCACTCAATCTCACTAGAGTATGCAACCAAGCAAGGAGATGAGTGGAGGGGAAGTTCTCTAGCTCAAAGTATGTCTCAAATATTCAAAGAGTTCAGAGAGAGGTCCCCAAGCCGGCCAAGTAACTATTTATAAGCATCCCCAAAGAATAGAGCCATTAGGCTCGAGATGCCGCTCTGCGCACGCTAACCGGACGCACTGGTCTGATCGATCGGACGCGGCCAGCATCCGGTTGCACTAGCATGACTTCGCCAATGCTCGCCATGTGTCCCTTTTTGAATCTCGCTCGTTAGATTTTCAACGGTCATGAAACGTTATGCTCTTAGGTAAAGTGTGACCGGACGCGCTCCACGCCATGACCGGATGCGACAGTGCTAGCGTCCGATCGCTATCCAGAGAGGTTCTAGAGAGCGACTTTGTTGACCAGACGCATCCGGTCGCACATGACCGGACACGTCACCGCATCCGATCAGCTCTGAGATACGCACTGTTCTCTGGGTGCATGACCGGATGCTCCGGTTCCGCGAGGGACTGGACACGCCGGTTGCAAACCCTGCTGCGTTGAACTGATCGGACACGCCGGTCGTGTTGAGACCGCATCCAGTCACCCCAGTGACCTCCTTTCGCCTCCATTTCTTCGCATCCGGCGCAATGAAAAATAAGTGTTTCATTTCCACAAAAGCGTCGAATCCTGCCTCGCAAGCTCGGCGGGAGGGAGAGAGGAACCCAAACCCATCTCTACCGCTCAAACTCCACCGCCTTCGCAAATGTGCTAACACCACCATGTGTATATCACCATGTGCATGTGTGTTAGCATTTTCACAATCATTTTTTAAGGCGTTACGTTAGCTCTCTACTAGATCCTAATGCATATGCTCAAGATGATGACTTAGTAGCACTTGATTCATGAGCTAACCGTGATTGCCCCTCTTGATAGTCGGCTATCAATCCTAAACCCAGTCAATCACTTCTCTACTCATCTTAGACCGGCAAAAGCAAACCCTATGATTATACCTTTGCGTTGATCACTTTGTTCCATGTCCATCTCCTCATGCTTGATGACCATGATCATAATTTCATGTGCATCTCCACCATGATCGTCATTTCATGTCCATGCACCATCTCTTTGTGATCTTATGGCCACCACTCCTTGCCACATACACCTTCATCACATGTGTTGCTTATGCCTAACTCAATACACTTAACACATGGCATTAGCAACTTGGTGTTATTAATTACCAAAACCAAACTTGGGCTTTCACCCCCTCCCTCAATCTTGCCGAAACCGACCCAATTACATCGATCCATGTGAAATTTGCCTAATTTGGGCGCCCTAGCCTTGGACCACATACAAAGCTTGCTCGAGGCGGAGGCTCCACTTTTGGAGGTCGAGGAGGGTCGGGTGGCCCTTCTTCTTCCGACACTTCGATGACGGAGGCGCACGCCTACTACTGCTTACCCATTCCTGATGGCGCCAGCAGAGCTCGAGGCAGAGGAGCTCCGGCCCTCCATGGCTGTGTGGGAGCTCCATCATGCCATGGTCGAGGGGCACGTTGGTGGCTATAAGCCCACTTCTTTGCCATGGGAGTTGGGAAAGAAGCTATCATAGAGAGAAAAGACAGGGCGAAGGAGGAAGAAAATGACTAGAAGTACACACATCAGTGACATAAAAAGGGTGTATTTTGTTGGATGGGCAATCCCTGGCCTGGTTCCCTAGAGTCAAGTTTGGCTTGTTTGGTTGGCTTTAGAGGGGCTAGGGCCTGGCTATGTGTGGCCAACCGTACATGCCTGGGCTAAGCCATGGAAAAACGCAGTTGGCGGTCATTATTTTGTTGGCCAGGTGAAAGCTCTAGTTTGGTTTTGGCTAACTGATGAAACCCTAGTACTAACCTCTATGCTAAGTGTGTGAATTAGATGAGGTTGGTACAATCCAAGTGTGGAGCAAGATACAAGTCCATGGTCAGGAAGGTGGACATGAAGTGATGATCAAGTGCTCAACTTGGAAAAGAAGAAAGAGCAAAACAAAACTCAATGGAGATCAAGGCAAAGGTATTGCATAGGGTTTTGGTTTTGGCACTCAAGACACCATAGAGGGTGTGAGTGTGTTTAGGATAGATAGCCGTACTATGAAGAGGGGAAATTCGCGGTTAAAATGATTATCAAGTGCCACTAGGTGAATTCATATGAGCATATGGATTTAGAAACCTAATGAGTGACTAACACCTCTTTAAAATGATTGTGAAAATGCTAACACACCATGCACGTGATGGAGATACACTTGTGGGGTTAGCACATTTGCAAAGGGGATGGAGTTTGAGTGGTAGAGAGGATTTGGGTCGTGGTGGTGGTTCTGTGAAAAATTATGCACCGGACGCTAGCTTCAGGTGCACTCAATGTTTTCCTAAACGCTAAACGGTAAACAGTCGGTCATCCTTCGTTTAGCGTTTAGACCGTTTAAACGGTGTTTAAACGGAGTTAAACGGCCTAAACGGTTTTGTACAATAACAATAAAATATACATATTTATGTAGGTAAAAATAAAATTTGCTAGAATCCATATATATTTACACATGTAAAAATCAAATATTCTACCAAATAATCTTGTTGAAAGAAATCTAAATCTCACAACACTTCATATAATTACAATGTTAATTAGTTTCATGTTTATTGTGATAGACGTAGTCCTTTAATTCACTTAATTATGGATTAAATGGTTGTTTAGCTCATTTAATCACGTTTAATCTGATTTTGTTTAGACTGTTTAGACGGGATTAAACGGTTTAAACGGGTTTAAACGACCCAACCATTTAATTCACCGTTTAGGGCCTAAACAACACGGCTGACTTCTGTTTACCGTTTAAACGGTGTTTAAACGGACTAAACGATCGTTTAGACAAACAGTGGGTGCACTAGACGCTGCGTCGAGCATCTGATCAATTCAGCAAGAGAAGCAGCGTAGTGCTTGCACCAGACGCTGGAGAATGAGAGCACCGGACGCTGGGTAAACACTGTTCAAGCGTCCGGTCACTTTAGCGAGGCAGAGCACAGTTTTGCAGGGAGCACCGGATGCTGGGGTGCGTCTGGTGATCACCCACCGGACGTGTCTGGTGTGATTTTTAGTGGTCTGGGAGCTCTCTGGATATGACCGAACGCTGGGCTTCGCGCGTTCGGTGCTAGAGCGGTGTTTTCCACCGGAGCATCCGATGACCACTTGACTGTTGGTGCGAATTCTAGTGACCATTGATATCTGATGGTCAGCATTCAAAGAGGGGTGACACGCGGCGACATCCGCGCACCGGACGCTGAGGGTTCGACCGGAGCGTCCGGTGCGCGCACAAATTGCCCAGTCAGCTGAGTAACGGCTCTATTTGTTGAGGAGGCTTATAAATAGTGAGGGGTCGTCTCCATGGTATCTCTCTTGGTCATTTTGATATTCCTAACATCCTTGTGAGCTGAGCACACTCTCTCTCACTCATCTCTCTTACTTGATTGATAATCCAGAGTGAGATTGAGTGATTCCAAGTGCATTTGCTTGTGTGGTTGCATCTAGAGGCACTTGGTGGTCGTTTTGCTCCGGATTTCTTGTTTCTCTTAGTGGTTGCCACCACCTAGATGGCTTGGAGCTTGTTGGAGGTGTTGGGAAGAGAAGGAGATTGTTCTTGCCCACCTCCCAGTGATTTGTGAGGGGTTCTTGTGCCTTTTCCGGTGGAGCGCCAAAGGCAACTCTAGTGGATTGCTCGTGTCATTGAGTTACCTTACTTGTGGGTAGGTTCTTGCAGTGTCCATCGTGTGGGCAAGATTCGTGCTACACCTCTTAGCCATCGAACCACCAAGTGTTGGTCGACACAATGGGGACATAGCGTGCTGGCATGCACGTGAACCTCGGGAGAAAATTGATTGTGTCATCTCTTGTCTCCCAGTGATTGGTTCTCTTCATTGGTATTCTTATTGTAATTGATCTCTTGGTGATTGGCTACATCATCTACTCTTCAACATTGGTATAAAGTGTAACACCCTAGGTGCTAAGCTTGCGTTAAGACATTGCATTAACACTTCATCACATGAGCATAAGCATTCATATGCATTACTAAGTCATCATTACATGTCAAGTATTTAAATTTCTTGTTTTAAATTTCCTATGCTTGAGTGGTGACATAAATAGAGAAGATGCTTGCCATGTTTGGTCACTAAAAATACCCTGCCATGTTTGAAATGCCAATAGAAGCGAAGTTGCTATTCAAACTTAAGTGAAATTTGAATTTAAAATAAATGTTCAAATAATAAGATTAGGGTTTAAATTGACTTTAAATACCTAGTTCAAAATATAATGGGAATTAGACCTAGCTTCTTTTGACAAAGTTGTAGAGCATATTTTTCTAAACAACTTTCATTTTGGGGTCAAAGTTTGAAATTGATTTGAAAATGCTCAAATTTGAATTTAAGGCGCTGTCATTTGGAAATAAAAAGAAAAGCCATTTTATTTTTTTTACTGGGCTGCGTCCTCCCTTTCGGTCTGCCAGCCAAAGCCGGCCCGTTACCCCACCCATACCCGCGTCATGCCCGCGCGCGGCGCCCAACCGTGGCGGGACCTAGCCGTGCGTGGCCGCTGGCCACCGGCCACCATGGGCGGTGACGCACCGACCGGCTACGGCGTCCTCAAGGGTTGCGTCCGAGCGCACCCTATCCGAACGTGCCTCACTCAATCATGTTCCCTCTCGCTCGCCTACTCGCAGAAGTAGCAGTAGTGTTTGAGCTTGCCACTGCACGCCGCCGCCGCTCCGCCGGAGCCGAGCACCACCACCACCTCACCGTAGTCCGATTCCCCCCGCCCAACGCCCTGCCTCGACATGCTCCTTGTCGTGCGCACGCTCGCGTCTAACCTCGGCTAGGTGAGAGGCCACAGTGGCCATCTCTTCCTCCCCATGCCATGGCCAGAGCTCCGGTGAGCTCATGGCTCAAGTGGCCCGGCCACTCTGGTGCTCCTCCTCCCTCTTTTTCTCGAGCACGGCCTCCGCCTTGGCACCTCACGAGCGCATGCGCGTCTTCCCGAGCCCTGCCGTGGCCGGGAACGGCCTGACGCCGATGAGCCATATCGCCGTCCGCTACTGCATCTTGCCACCATCACAAACCACCTCCATTGCCACCACCGAGTAGAGCATCAGGTTCGCCGTGACGAGTAGATCACGGGGTGAAGACCTCACCGCCGGTGACCTCGCCGCCGGCGAGATCCCGGTCGGTCAAGGCCTTCCCCTGCTCTGGGAGACCGAAGTGTGGGGTCAGGTTGACCCATGGGGCCTAGCTGCAGTGGCTCAGTAGGGTTAGATCCGGGTGCGCGTAGTAATTTAAGGCTCTGTTTTAAATGAGATTTTGTTTAAATGATTTCCAGAAAATGCTAAAATGCTTCAAAAATTTATAACTTGAGAAATACTTGGCCAAATTTAGTGAAACAAGTTTTGATAGGTTTCTTTTGACCAGATCTATGGTTTAAAATATTGCTTGTAGTTTTTGTGAACTTTTTATGTTGAGCTTTATTTAAATCCTTAAAATGAAAAGAAATAGAAAAATGCATAACTAATTCTAGAAAGCTCAGAAAAATGTGATTCCAATTTTGTTAGTTACTTATGTCATATACATGCTGCGAAAAATATATCATGTGTAGGTTCTGTGTAAAAGGTTAGGGTTAGCAATTTATTTGATTAAATGCCTAATTTTGTGCCATTTTTAGTAAATAAACTATATGGTGAAAAATATTGGGAATTTTTGTGGACTGCTTTTGTGCTAAGCAGAAGCTAGGAAAATAATAAATCTGTTGCTTGACACTTTTCACAGTACAAAGTATTTTCATGCACCATTTTGCCATGCTACTTGTTATTTTTGTGTAGGACAAAATACTTACTCAAAGGGCATGCGAATTTTATGGTAGTCTTTGGTAGGCACTAGGAAGCTACTGTAATGTTCTTGGGATTTTAGGAGCTCTTTAAATGTAGGTTTCTATTATAGCCATTGTTTAATGAAATAAATTAAAAAGGCTAATTAAGTACATTAAGCTAAGTAATTATCTTTGGTGTATCTTTGAAGTGTAACATCCTAAATTTTTCATTATTCAAAATAACTAAATATGATTTATTTATGTATTTAAGTGTTCATTCAAATGTAGGAAATAATAAATTTTTGTGGAATTAAAATCAATCATAAGGTTAGCAACATGATTACGCACCCATGCTGCAGCATTTATTTTATGTAATGATTGGTTTTGATCCAAATTGTAAATGGTTTGAAATTCTTTTTGAAAATGCATTTGGAAAATTGAATTAGAAAAATGAAAAGGAATTTCTATTCATTCTCTTTCTCCTCCTTCCTATTCGGCCTGTTGGCCCGTTTGCCTCCCCTCGGCCCGCTCGTTCTCCCACACTCCTTGCTGGGCCGGCCCATTCGGCGAAAGGGCAGCCGCTACCGCGCCTCCTTCCCCTCTACCGCTGAGATCCGGGCCCACCCATCAGCATCTCCCCCAACCTCCCGCGCCTCTCTCGGTCGAGGCCGCAACCGCCCCGCTGACCGCGTCCACCTCCTCGCGTCGTGGGAGCGTCCCGACCCGCGCCCGGATTTCAAAAGGGGAGCGCGACCCCGTCTCTGCCCTTTCCCCCACTCCAACTCCCACTTGTCCGCTCGCGAGAACCGTAATCCGCAGCACCGCAAGTCGCCGGAGAGCCGTTCGCCCCTCCACATCGCCGTCGTTTCTAAACCGATCTCATGTTCATTTTACCGCTCGGTGAGCTTTGCCTCGCTCCCCTCTTCCTCCCCATGCCTTCATTTTCCCGAATGGTGGCCTCTAGGGCCATTTTCGCGAGCTCCGACGAGCCCCCTCCGCGGCCAGCCATGGCGAGTGCCACACCGAGCCATCTCCGGCCGCGAAATGCACCTCATCGAGATCGCTTTTGTCTCCTCTCTCTCCCGGTGTTCTCGGTTCGTCGAACCATGCCCCGTAGTGCCCGTTTGGGCAACTCCGGTGAGCCCTCCGCCGCCGGCCATGGCGCGCATGCCGCGCGGGCCACTCCGTGGCCGTGATTTGTTTCGGGGCGAACTCGCCTTCTTCCCCCTGTCATCCCGGTGGTTTCGGTGGTCGATTTGGTGGCCCGTAGGCCCTGTTTCCCCGCGCCGGCGAGCTCTCCGCCGTCGGTAATGGCAGCACCGCTGCGGGCTCGTCTTCTCCGACGAGCCGCGCCGCCCCTCCTCCCCTCCATCAAATCCGGGCCGTCCGATTCTAATCCGGTGGCCCAGAATGATCAATACCCCTTCACGGGTCCTTTTGCTAAAGAGACCCGTCCTTTTTATAATTTATGCCTGCAGTCCTTGGCCAGAATTCAAAATATGATTTTCATTGATTTATTTAAATCTGAAAATAGTTCAATTTATTTATAGAATTGCCACTGCAGTAAAATGCTTATAAAATCGTCGTTTTAGCTCCGTTTCGACCCATTCAACTTGCGTTAGTTTCGTAATTTCATAATCTACGCATTAGTGCTACTGTTAGACCTGTTAGGAGCTTTTGAATTTCTCAATTAAGTCTAGTATAATAGCTAGCTTTTGGAACCTTAAATAGCTCGTAACTTTTGCGTTGTAGCTCCATTTTTCGTGCACTTCATGTCATTGTGATCGTAGCATGACGTAGATGATTTTGGTAAATATTTTATACAGTTTCATTCATTGTTGGTGTATTGTTCTAATCATAGTAACTTTTTTCTTGTATGTCTGTTCTGGAATGCGTGTTGTACTTCGTGTCGATCGAGTTCAGACGGTGAGAACTTCGGGAACCCGGACGCGTACGAGGAGCAACAGGACCAACAATAGTTCGTGAACCAAGGCAAGTATAGCATGGGCCTACCTTAATATCCTATTCATTATATAATCTACTCATTATGCATGTGTCCAATATTGCTCGATTATAAGGACATCCTAGTCATTGATGACTTGTACCTTGATCCCTATGGGTTTTATTGCACATGGGTAGAATGCTAGTGCTCTATTTAAACATGATCAATACTATGACTAATGGAACCAACGGATAAACATGATGGTAACAATTGAACTGTAGGGTGAAGGTGCAAATGATGTTGATCATGTTGCCCTAAACCCTCCGTAAGGACTTATCTGTCGGCAAAAGCTGGGATTGACAATGCAACCGTGAGAGTCACATAGCTTTGGCTTTAGCTCAGTAATAGGATTTTTCTAGCTTGTTAGAGGTTACCCAAAAGGGCGCAAGAGGGGCTTGCCACTTTGGGTATAGAACTGCCTTTGTTCTGATGTGTATAGCCTGCGGGAAATGTGCCATCGAATGGGGGGTTCTCTATATCTGCCTGTCAAGAAAACCTCACGGCCCTAACTTGTTAGAAGAGGCCTATGGAAGGCTTGATAGTGTACCCTGCCTGCTCACCTTGGGAGTGTTAGGGGGTCGACGGGCCCTAGGCATATGGGCAACACGACTCACGGGTAAAGATGCACAACCTCTGCAGAGTATTAAAACTGTTATAACAGCCGTGCTCACGATCATGAGCGGCCTAGAAAACTCACAGAATAAATGGTTACTTGACATGTGGATGACTTATGACAGTGATGATGAGATTATAATGATGATCAATTTCTCTCCTTAATTCTAGTAGGTGATCATGTGGGTTAAATGGGAGCTTATGCATAACTTGATGATAATTAATAATAAAATGTTGATCTACTAAAAGTGCTAACTGCAGTCAACCGTGTCTATACTTTTTGAGCCTCATGAATCCTCGTACTATACTTGCGTAGTACAAGTGTACTCACACTTGTTATTATTTCATTTTTTTGATAAAAATCCTAGATAGGTAACATATGACAGCTTCTACGAGGATTTCCCCGAAGATTACTAGGTTTGGGTCAACCAGTCGGCCTTCCCTGTGGAGAAGTCACTACGTTTGAGAATTGTTATTTACTTTTCCGCTTGTTATGTTGAGAACTACGTGATGTAATAATGTGATGTATGTACACAGTGATGATACTTTTTTTAATTTGTCAGCTTATGTGTGCGACTATTCCTGGGGCACACATAAGATGTATGCACTCTATATTGTCCTTTAATTGGAGTGTGACATGAAGTATGATTAGCTTGCTGGTGTAGTTAGTATGGTTACTTAAGAGAGTGCTAAGTAACTTAGTACATGTATGTGCATGATGGTCTATTAGTGTATGTGTGTGTATTTTTCCGAAGAAGAGATATGCACCTACTCGATAAATAGAAATATGCACGTATTCAGTAGAACAAGAACACAAAGCACTTTCATCATACCAAGCATTCATGATCATCATTCATCATCTCATTCTAAGGCATCACTCCCATAGTAACATATGCACATGCATCATATAGGATCGCAGGAGGAGCTTCTAGTAGCAGCCCCCAAAGAGTAGGTCGTGATCGAGCCCGAGGTTCCCGCACAGGAGGTGCCATACGAGGAAGAGCTGTAGGAGTGCCCTGATCATCAACCTAGCTCGTTCGAGAGAGGCAAGCCTTGGAGCATTTCTAACCCTACGGTTTGCAACTATTATTATTGCGTCCTTTTTATGTTTGATGCATTAAGTTATAGGAGTTGCTTGATACTGTTGCTGCATTTATACTTATATTCCTTGTTTACTTGATATCTATGATATCCTTGTTACCCTATTAAGTTTAGGGACGAGTTAAATGCTTAGCCTTGCTTAGATCGGCAGAGTTGGTGATTTCCTGTCATTGACAATCCTAGGTGGTTCACTGATTACTTTTAGCAACTGATACATTGAGAATAACCAAGGGTTGATGAGAAATTGGAGACTGGGCGGAATGTTTAGGCAGCAAGGCATGGGTCTTGTGTGCTCGTAGTTTCTGTCCGTGTCGATTAAGGACTGATCATTGCCGTCCCTCTTGTCATGTTGAACGCATGCCTCACATTTAATTGGTCGGATAAGTCATTCCGCCCGTGAAGATAGTGCACTTTTCGGGCCAGGATCGACCCATTGGATGCACGTATTGGTGCTGTAGAGGGAACGACGGGTGCGCGAAGAGTGAGGCCAAGGGTAGATACGGTCTGATTCCTGGCAGTCGGGTGGCACCTAGATACTTCGGTCCCTGTTTGTCCCACGGCTACCTAGAAAGTGTCACTGGTGATCTAATGCAACCCTAGCAAGGGATGCGGGGTTTGTGTGAGGAATACCCCTTCAGCAGGATTGGAATTCGATTCGAATCGCCGTTGCTCCCAGTTAGTGAGCACTTGGCTTGAGCCACGACATCGTAGTAATGACTATAGAACCGTGATGGTTATGAGAAGGATGTGAAAGGCTAAAAGATGATTGGTTACTGTTGATTATCTTAATCAAGTGATTGCTCTAGTACAAGTGCTAATTTAGTCGACAGGTTAATGATTATTAAAATGTGGCTAAATACTTAACATGATACTATTAGTCTGCTTATGCTTTTCGTAAATGAGTCAAGCTAGTCCACTATATTGAAAGCCTTGCATACTCCTTGATGTCAATTTATTTTAGTTTATGATGGGTAAGTCTAGCTGAGTATCTTGTCGTACTCAGGGCTTTGTTCCCTTGTTGTTGCAGATAGTCAGATGTACTACGGTTATTACATCAACTGTCTCTACCCTGCTATGGGTGACAACTAGGACCATGGGCAATGGTGGCCCCTCGTATCTTATCTCATGATTTTGATGGATGGACCGTAATCCTGGCACTTTATTTAGAACAAATGTGTGTGTGCTTGGTTTTAAAACTATTTGCTTCCGCTACTTCTATTTGAACATGGTTTGTAATAACTATATTGTTTAGACTTCGATGTATCCGATTTATGTTCGAACTCTATGTAATATGCAATGGTTCTGCTAATCTATTATGATCTTGGCTTGATGTTGAAAAAGTTTGAGATCGTTCGAGATTTCACGGACTACCAGGATTATGAGGGCATAAGTACAGGAATTTGATTACTTCGGTGATTGTTTTTGTACTTGCACTTTTATAATTTGGTCAGTTCTATTATAGTTGGCATCGGACCATGTTTAGCTGTTACTATTCATATGTGTATTTGAAACAAAAGGGTTTTTGGTTTTACAAAAACAATTGCCAACTTATATTTATATATACATGTTTGCGATCTCTATTTTGAAAACTAAGAGTGTGCCAGCGGTCATATCCTTTATGCCCAGTTAAGAACTCTAGATGGCTATTACAGTACTGACTTAGGGGTTCGTGCATTATATTTTTATTTCGTTGCTCATACAACGTGCTATTGTATGGGTGCCATTCACTTGAATGGTAATGTATGGATCAATTACCTCTGCGTCTCGGTAAGTGTGAGTTATGAGAGCATAATCGATCACACTGCCGGTCTAGGGGAATGCTTATATGATGCTGGCATATTTACATGCTATACACATATTTATATGAAAGTGTCCCATGTGAGGGTGATTCTGCCCGTCGAGGCGATGCTGTCATTAGGGCGATGATTTGGGTGCATGTGCAGCATATATGTATAATTGGATGTGCATATATGTGAGTACATAGATTTAAATTTCTGCAATGCATTTATTCATACTATGAGGGTTGGGCTGAAATGGATTTTCTATAGGTACATAACAGTGCAATCGTGTAGTACGCATTAGTTACGTACATATGAGAGACCGATATATGCCACCGTCTATATCGCTAGAATTATTAATTTTCCTAAGTTTGTGAGAACGTGCATGCATAATGTTAAATTGCTCATGTTATTTCATGTCATTATTTCTCCCCTTATAAATTGATTATCTCATTTTGATAAAAATGACTACTTAATCACCGTTCTCACCCTAAGTTAATAACCTTGCAATAGATGGCCAGCACGAAGGTTACCACTCGCACGTCCACTGGAGGTCGTGTCTCGTGCCATCAGCTTGCCACTGTTGGTATTTCTTAATGTGTCACTTGGTTAATTACTTAGCCACCTTTAATAAACCTATATCTCTTATAATAACTAAGTTGTCATTCCTAGCATGGATACAAGAGATATGTTTGGATACTACCTAGAATAATACTAAGCAGCTATTACTAATGCAAGTGACTAGAGAGAATATATATAAATATGAATATGAAGTATCTGCAAGCGCACAGATTAATATACCATTGTAGCATTTTACCCAAGAGTATTCCAGGGTTGTCGATTTATATTTTACCACTGGAAAGGTGTTGGCTTATATGTGTGTGTATAGGAATATGATGAATCACTATGCACATGCAATGGAGAATGAACCATGTATGCTCAATTTACTCATAACAGGGATAAGTCACAATGTAGATAATAATGAATAATAAGTATCAAGTCAAATATAAGGTAATTCACTTAGAGCACTCCCCATCTAGGCATTAGCATGGATTAGGTAGAAGTAAAGAGATATTCCTAAGTCATTCTAAACTATATTATCAAAGCATACTAAGATTAGTGCAATTACACCTAGCAATCATGGTAAGAATACTTTATATCTACACACAAGGGACATTACTAAGAAAGATCATGAACAGAGCAAGACTTCCTATGTAATCAATTCCTACTAGGCCTATATTCGAGGAGTGGCCTATAAAGGGCTCAATGGGAGTATCACATTTGCGATCTACCACATGACCCGGAATATGGGGTTTATCCACAGGCAAACAACATCTAAGCACCTCGCTTACATGGTGTCGACCACTCACCCATGAATTCAAAGAGTGAGCGCTATACGATCTTATATATGAATATAAAGGCATTCTAACTATACTAAGTATATAATCATTGCAAACAATGAATGGCACAATTGAGAACATAAGTAATATATAAGCAATGTCAAATCCATTGTATCTAGAAAAGTAAATACAGAAAGATACAAAAGAGAGCTTACAGAGGACTCTTGCAAGCCAAGCTCCAGACATGATCCGAAATCCAAGGAAAGCTTGACTCCCTCTAATTCTAACCTATTTAGATATGCTCTAGAATATGGTGGAGCTCTAATTGAAACTTGGGTTTATGGCTCTGAAGACTTGAACTGAATTATGACTTTTTTCTGAAACCCTGGGGCCTGGGTCTGGTTATATAGTCCCCAAGGATACACTAGAGCCCTCGGATCAAACCGACATTGAGCAACGACGTAGATGCAATCTTTATGGCGGTGGAGAACCGACATTCGAAGAAGGAGGCTAATAGGTGGGGTAGAGGGTCGGTCGACCTAGGGGTGGGGTCAGTTAACCACCCTCAATGCCAGGTGGGCCCCCCTTCGGGTGTCTGTCTTCTTGTGTCTTCTAGAGTCTTCTTGAGTTGGAGTCGGTTTAGAATTCGATTATTATCTCGATGTCCTTCATATCCTTCCTTGTTTTCCTGATAACCCCCTGCAGAAATACAGATTCACCAAAACTATGGAATTCTATCAGTAAAAACCCTAATTCTATGTTGGAGGTTGATATATGCCCTTTTTCATGTTTAGTTGATGGTTTAAAATGATAGACAACTACTGTCAATAGCCACCAGGGAAAATCACTACAGAAGCAAGTTTTTGAAGGAGTTTGGGATGCCCACACTTCTTTGGAGGGTGCTTCATTCGGTGGGTTATCCTGAGGGAAAGGAGCCCTGCTACTATTGAAGCAAGGATCAGCTTGGAGATAGCACCTTGATCTATGTGGAGGCAGTCATTCTAGCTCAAGGGGATGACCCCAACTGGGGTGGCTGGTTCTTTGGATCAAGGGGCAAGACTCCTTGGGAGGGTGCTTGCTGGGCGTCCTATCTAGTGCTCAAGGACATCATGCAGAGCTCTCCAGAGGTGCTCGCTCATGCCCTGACAGGAGTGTTTCCTAGGGAGGACACCTATGCTTCGGTGTGGAGTCATCCCGAGGGAATGGCCCTGGAAGGAGGCACAGTGGAGGGACAGAGCAGTGGTAGTGCAACTATAAGTGCAATGTTCGCAGTGATGAAGACTTATGGTTGCTTGGAGGCTAGTTTTGGGCGTCTGAATGATGCCTATCTTTACTCTTGTGATGAGAGGTGTCAGCTCAGGCGGGAGTACGAGAGTGAGATAGATAGCCTCAGAGAGGAGTTGGTCAAGATGACACTATAGCGAGATTAGGCCATTCACAGGGATGAGGTTGCTGTGTAGGACCTCAGGGTGATCAGAGAGCAGAGAGACCAGCTTCAGCGTGCTCACCATGACTACGAGGCTATGCTACTTCAAGTGCTTACACATAGGAATGAAGCCTGGCACATAGAGGATGTCCTCAGGGCTTGACAGGTCGAGCTAGAGCAGCATTTGGATGATGCTATTGAGTACTACAAGAACTTGCATGAGCAGGTGCATCAGCTGCATCACCAGCTTCACCCACACCCTGGAGCCACCAAGAACGACGGAGCGTTAGACATGGATAGCGACCATGACGAGTAGGCTTGTAGGATGCTACTCTACTTGCTAGACGTCTTTTGAGATCTGCTATGATGGCCTGTAAGAACTTAATTTATGTTTCTGTGACTTGTGGCAGCACGGCTACCGATGATGTATTTGTTCGTACTTGAACACCAAAAGTCCAGTGTATGTATGCTGGTAATTTTGGATTGGATAAAATGTGGTTTGCTGTTGTTAAGTATTAAGTTGTGTTGTCATGCATGGATTACATCATTGTGCCTCTATTTTATTAAATGAAGTCATTCTCTCCAGTAATTGTAGTACGACATGATTATATATTATCTACAATTGTTGCAACACTGCCTAATACTTATTCAATGTGGAAAATGTGCAGATGGTGGACACTCATCGCACAGCCGCGGGGGAACTTGGGGCTAGCCCTAGTCATGGTGGGGCCGAGGAGCCACTGCCACCACCTCCTTCCCCGTACACCGCGGAACAGTTCTTCGCTCAATTTCTTGGGAGCTAGCGAAACATGGAAGCTATGCTGCAAAATATGGAGGTTGCCTTGCGTAATATCATGGACAATACTCGCCGTGGTATGAACCAGGGCGGTAATGAGGTGAATCAATATAGCACCTTCAAGGACTTCATGGACACCAAGTCGTCTATCTTTAAGGAAGCGGCTGAACCCTTAGAAGCTGATGAGTGGATCAACACCATGGAACAAAAGTTCCGCTTGCTCAGGCTGATAGACACACTAAAAACAGAGTATGCAGCACACTAGCTACAAGGACCAGCAGGGATTTGGTGGCCTCACCACCGCAATACCTACCCTGCCAATGCTCAAATCACGTGGGCGTAGTTCACTACTGATTTCCGTGGTAACTATATTCTGCCAGGTCTGATGCGATGAAAGTGGGAGAGTTTATGAAGTTGAACCAAGGCACTAGAACTTTGACTGAATACTTGCATGCTTTCAACAAATTGTCTCGCTATGCGACCGAGGTTGTTGACACTAAAACTAAGAAGATAGCCAGTTTCAAGAGAGGCCTCAGTCCTAAGATGCTCAAGTCAATGGGTACCTCTACCAGGACTACCTTTAATGACTTTGTCAGTGACTGTATGACTCAGGAGAACAACAACAACTTATATCCTGCGTCCAAGAGTCACAAAAGAGCTTTTGAGTCAAGTCCATCCCAGGCTAGAGCACCAATGGCTAATCATCTGCCTTACCGTCTGCCTGCACCTAGGGCTAGATTCAGGCCACCCCAGAAGAGAACTCCAAATGCTCCACCACTGCAAAAGAACACAAGGCCAATCAAGATGGCAGTGCCGCAGGCCAAGACTAGACAAGACAGTTCAACTAGGGCCAATACAGCAGTGAGGGGACCGTGCTATAACTGCAATCAGTCAGGTCACTTTGCCAAGTATTGCCCATTTCTCCTAAAGAAGCAGAACAATTATCCAGCCCGTGTGCACTATACAAGCATGAATGAGATCCCTGAGGGAGAGCCCGTGACAACCGGTATGTTTTCTATCAACTAATACCCTATAGTTGTTTTATTCAATTCTAGATCAACACATTCCTTTATAAGTCAAGCATTTGCAAAGAAGCATGATCAAAAGATAACTGAATTAGAATATGGGTATCGGATAAGTTCGGCTAGGGCTGATCTGTTAACCAATCAAATCATTCGAGGGGCAACTTTGGAGATAGCAAGCAAAAGGTTTAGAGTGGATTTAATAGTCATGCCTGGTTTATCTTTGGATGTGATTATGGGTATGAACTGGATAAAGGAATGGGGAGTAGTTATTGATACGGGAAGTAGAACCATGTCCTTCAAAGATCCCCAAGGCGAGGGTACTTTCCAAGTCCAACTGCCTCGGAGATTAGACCTTGCCAGTACAACTTGCTCAATTCAAGCTACTTCTCTGGCAGATATCCCCATAGTATGTGAGTTTACAGATGTGTTTCCTGAGGAGTTACCTAGACTTCCTCCGGATAGATATGTAGAGTTTGCCATTGAGTTAATTCCAGGAACCGCACCAATCTCTAGAAAGCCGTACCGAATGCCACCAAATGAACTAGCTGAACTAAAGATCCAACTAAAGGGATTATTGGACAAGGGTCTTATCACCCGAGTAAATCTGAGTGGGGATGTCCTGCATTGTTCATGAAGAAAAAGAAGGATCAATCCTTGCAAATGTGTGTGGACTATCGGCCACTCAATGCTGTGACAGTAAAGAACAAGTATCCTCTTCCTCGGATTGATATATTGTTCGATCAATTATCAAAGGCCAAAGTGTTCTCCAAGATAGATCTGAGATCAGGGTATCACCAGATCAAGATTAGACCGCAGGATATACCGAATACTACATTTTTCACAAGATACAGGTTGTACGAGTATCTTGTCATGTTGTTCGGCTTGACAAATGCGCCTACATATTTTATGTATCTTATGAATTTAGTTTTTATGCCAAAACTAGATAAGTTTGTGATTGTTTTCATTGATGACATCTTAGTGTACTCTGAGAATGAAAAAGATCATGTAAAACACTTGAGGATAGTGCTCACTAGACTCAGAGATCATAAGCTTTATGCTAAGTTTAGTAAGTATGAGTTTTGGCTGAAGAAAGTTCCTTTTTTTGGTCACATTCTATCAGAAGATGGAATTTTTGTGGACCCTAGTAAAGTGCAAGAGGTCTTGAGTTGGAAGGCACCGACTATAGTCACGAAGTTCAGAGTTTTCTTGATTTGGCCGGCTATTATCGCCGTTTCATACCAGACTTCTCTAAGATTGCGAAGTCAATGACCAGTTTATTACAGAAAGATCAAAAGTTCGTTTGGATGGAGGAGTGCGAAGCAACATTCCGTACCTTGCGGAAGTTGCTAACCACTGCTCCCATTCTTGCGCAACTAGACATCGAGAAACCATTTGATGTGTTTTGCGACGCATCTAAATATGGTCTAGGTTGTGTTCTTATGCAAGAAGGAAGGGTCATTGCTTATGCCTCACGATAGCTTAGAAAGCACAAAGTAAATTACCCAACTCATGATTTGGAGTTAGCTACAGTCGTACATGCTCTGAAGATTTGGAGGCACTATTTACTCATAAATATGTGCAATATTTATACAAATCACAAAAGTCTCAAGTACATCTTCACCCAGTCCGAATTGAATACGCAACAAAGAAGATGACTAGAGTTGATCAAGGACTATAATTTGAAGGTGCATTATCACCCGGGTAAAGCTAATGTAGTGGCCGATGCTTTGAGTTGTAAATCACATTGCCAGATCTTGCAGCCATTGTTTGAAAATGGATTCAACTTGATGCATTCTGAAGAGCTACTCAACATCCAGATTAGTTGTACTTTAGAAAGTAAGATTATAGAGGGTCAGTAAAAGGATAAGGGTATATTTCATATCAAGGAGAAAATGAAACAAGAGTCCATTAAGAACTTTAGGTTAGATGAACAAGGAGTTCTGTGGTTCGACAATCGTCTTGTAGTACCCAAAGATCGAGAGCTCAAGAATCAATTGATGGATGAAGCTCACCTTTCCAAGCTATCTATCTATCCTGGAAGTAACAAGATGTATCATGATTTGAGACCACATTTTTGGTGGACCAAAATGAAGAAGGAAATCGTAGCTTATGTTGCAAGATGTGACGTGTGTTGTAGAGTTAAGGCCATTCACATGAAACCTGTCGGTTTGCTACAGCCGTTATCAGTGCCAGATTGGAAGTGGGATGACATAAGTATGGACTTTATCACAGACTCCCTACCACAGAAAGGGGACATGATTCAATCTGGGTGATCGTTGACCGTTTGACTAAGTCTGCTTACTTTTTACCAGTCAAGACCAACTACAGACCACCTCAATATGTTGATCATTATTTTGTAGAGATAGTCCATCTACATGGGGTGCCGAAAACAATTGTGTCAGATAGAGGGCCACAATTTACAGCTCATTTCTGGGAAAGGCTACACCAATGCCTAGGTAGTAGTTTAATTCGTAGTACTACTTATCATCCTCAGACTTTAGGTCAAACAAAAAGATTTAACCAAGTTTTAGAATTTATGTTGAGAGCTTGTGTGATATCGTCAAAAGGATCATGAGGATCATGGCTACCTTTAGCTGAGTTTTCCCATAATAACAGTTACCAAGAGAGCATCAAGATGGCTCTGTTTGAAGCTTTATATGGTCATAAGTGTAGAACACCGTTCAATTGGGTCAAACCTGGAGAAAGAAGGTATTATGGTATTGACATTGTTAATGAAGCCAAAGAGCGAGGCTGAACTATTCAGCAACACATGAGAGCTACACAGTCTAGGCAGAAAAGTTATGCTGATAAGAGAAGAAGACCACTAGCTTTTGAAGTAGGTGACTATGTCTATCTGAAAGTTTCTCCAATGAAGAGTGCACAAAGGTTTAGACTAAAAAGAAAGCTCACGCAGAGATACGTTGGACCGTATCAGATTCTAGAAAAGAAGGGTGAAGTAGCTTACAAATTGCAGTTACCTGCCGAAATGAGTACAATCTTTCCAGTGTTCCATGTATCACAGTAAAAAGAAGTGTTTGCATGTGCCTAAAGAAAGAATCGAGCCACGAGGTCTTAAGCTTGGATCAGTGACATATGAAGAGCGACCTATGTGAATAGTGGATAGCAAAGACATAGTGACTCATAACCGTGTAGTGAGAACTTACAAGGTGTTGTGGAGTCATCACGATGAGAGAGATACCACTTGGGAGACGGCTACCTACCTACGTGAAGCCTGTAAAGACTTTTACGAACAATGGTTAGTAACTCAAAAATCTCAGGACGAGTTTTTATAAGGGGAGAAGGCTGTAACACCCTAGGTGTTAAGCTTGCATTAAGACATTGCATTAACACTTCATCACATGAGCATAAGCATTCATATGCATTACTAAGTCATCATCGCATGTGAAGTATTTAAATTTCTTGTTTTAAATTTCCTATGCTTGAGTGGTGACTTAAATAGAGAAGATGCTTGCCATGTTTGGTCACTAAAAATAACCTACCATGTTTGAAATACCAATAGAACCAAAGTTGCTATTCAAACTTAAGTGAAATTTGAATTTAAAATAAATGTTCAAATAATAAGATTAGGGTTTTAATTGACTTTAAATACCTAGTTCAAAATCTAATGAGAATTAGACCTAGCTTCTTTCGACAAAGTTGTAGAGCATATTTTTCTGAACAACTTTCATTTTGGGGTCAAAGTTAGAAACTGATTTGAAAATGCTCAAATTTGAATTTAAGGCGTTGTCATTTGGAAATAAAAAGAAAAGTCATTTTATTTTTTTACTGGGCCGCGTCCTCCCTTTCAGCCCACCAGCCAAAGCCGGCCCGTTACCCCGGCCACGCTCGTGCCGTGCCATGCCCACACGCACGCGCGCGTCGCACCCGACCGCGATAGGACCTGGCCGCCGCGTGGCCGCCGGCCACCGAACGCCATGGGCGGTGGCACACCGACCGGCTGCGACGTCCTCAAAGGCTACGTCCAAGCGCACCTTGTCCGAACTTGCCTCACTCCATCCTGTCCCCTCTCGCTCGCCCACTCACAGTAGCAGCAATAGCGCTTGAGCTCACCACCGCACGCCGCCGCTGCTCCGCCGGAGCCGAGCACCACCACCATCTTGCCGTAGTCCGATTCCTCCCGCCCAACGCTCCGCCTCAACGTGCTCATTCTCGTGCACACACTCGTGTCTGACCTCGGCAAGGTGAGAGGCCACGGTGGCCATCTCCTTTTCCCCGCACCATGGCCGGAGCTCCAGCGAGCTCACGGCTTAATGGCTCGGCCACTCCGATGCTCCTCCCCCTCCCTTTCTCGAGCACGACCTTCGCCTTGGCACCGCGGAGCGCATACGTGCATTCCCAAGCCCTGCTGTGGCCGCGAACGGCCTGACAGTGATGAATAGAGCATTAGGTTCGCCGTGATGATTAGATCATGGGGTCAAGACCTCACCGCTGATGACCTCGCCGCCGGCGAGATCCCGACCGGTGAAGGCCTTCCCCTGCTCTGGGTGACCGACGTGTGGGGTCGAGTTGACCCATGGGGCCCAGCTGCAGTGGCTTAGTAGGGTTGTGGGTAAACAGATCCGAGTGTGCGTAGTAATTTAAGGCTCTGTTATAAATGAGATTTTGTTTAAATGATTTTCCAGAAAATGCTAAAATGCTTCAAAAATTCATAACTTGAGAAATACTTGGCCAAATTTAGTGAAACAAGTTTTGCTAGGTTTATTTTGACCAGATATATGCTTTAAAAATAATGCATGTAATTTTTGTGAACTTTTATATTGAGATTTATTTAAATCCTTAAAATGCAGAGGAATGGAAAAATGCATAACTAATTCTAGAAAGCTCAGAAAAATATGATTCTAATTTCGTTAGTTGACTTATGTCATATACATGCTGTGAAAAATATATTATGTGTAGGTTCCATGTAAAAGGTTAGGGTTAGCAATTTATTTGATTAAATGCCTGATTTTGTGCCATTTTTAGTAAATAAACTATAAAGTGAAAAATGTTTGGAATTTTTGTGGACCGCTTTTGTGCTAAGAAGAAGCTAGGAAAAATAGTAAATCTATTGCTTAACACTTTTCACAGTACAAAGTATTTTCATGCACCATTTTGCCATGCTACTTGTTATTTTTGTGTAGGACAGGATACTTACTCAAAGGGCATGCAAATTTTATGGTAGTCTTTGGTAGACACTAGGAAGCTACAGTAAGTTTCTTGGGATTTTAGGAGCTCTATAAATGTAGGTTCCTATTGTAGCCATTGTTTAATGAAATAAATTAAAAAGGTTAATTAAGTACATTAAGCTAAATAATTATCTTTGGTGTATCTTTGAAGTATGATTAGTTTGCTGGTGTAGTTAGTATGGTTACTTAAGAGAGTGCTAAGTAACTTAGTACATGTATGTCCATGATGGTCTATTAGTGTATGTGTGTGTATTTTTTCCCGGAGAAGAGATATGCACCTACTCGATAAATAGAAATATGCACGTATTCAGTAGAACAAGGACCACTGTTCGCCTAAACGGCCATTTAGTCCGTTTAAACAGCGTTTAAACGGTAAACAGAAGTCAGCCGTGTTATTTAGGCCCTAAACGGTGAATTAAACGGTTGGGCCGTTTAAACCCGTTTAAACCGTTCAATCCCATCTAAACGGTCTAAACAAAATTAGATTAAACATGATTAAATGAGCTAAACAACTATTTAATCCATAATTAAGTGAATTAAAGGACTACGTCTTTCACAATCAACATGAAACTAATTAACATTGTAATTACATGAAGTGTTGTGGGATTTAGATTTCTTCCAACAAGATTATTTGGTAGAATATTTGATTTTTACATATGTAAATATGTATGGATTCTAGCAAATTTTATTTTTACCTACATAAATATGTATATTTTATTGTTATTGTACAAAACCGTTTAGGCCGTTTAACTCCGTTTAAACACCGTTTAAACGGTCTAAACGCTAAACGAAGGGTGACCGACTGTTTACCGTTTAGCGTTTAGGAAAACATTGACAAGAACATAAAGCACTTTCATCATACCAAGCATTCATGATCATCATTCATCATCTCATTCTGAGGCATCACTCCAATAGTAACATATGCACATGCATCATATAGGATCGCAGGAGGAGCTTCTAGTAGCAGCCCCCAAAGAGCAGGTCATGATCAAGCCTGAGGTTCCCGCACAGGAGGTACCAGATGAGGAAGAGCTGCAGGAGTGCCCCGATCATCAACCTAGCTCGTTCGAGAGAGGCAAGCCTTAGAGCATTTCTAACCCTACAGTTTGCAACTATTATTATTGCGTCCTTTTTATGTTTGATGCATTAAGTTATAGGAGTTGCTTGATACCGTTGCTGCATTTATACTTATATTCCTTGTTTACTTGATATCTATGATGTCCTTGTTACCTTGTTAAGTTTAGGGACGAGTTAAATGCTTAGCCTTGCTTAGATCGGTAGAGTTGGTGATTTCCTGTCACTGACAACCCTAGGTGGTTCACTAATTACTTTTAGCAACTGATACATTGAGAATAACCAAGGGTTGATGAGAAATTGGAGACCGGGCGAAATGTTTGAGCAGTAGGGCATGGGTCTTAACCAAGGGTTGATGAGAAATTGGAGACCGGGCGAAATGTTTGGGCAGCAGGGCATGGGTCTTGTGTGCTGGTAATTTTCGTCCGTGTCGATTAAGGACCGATCGTTGGCATCTCTCTTGTCATGTTGAACGCATGCCTCACATTTATTTGGCTGGATAAGTCGTTCCGACTGCGAAGCTAGTGCACTTTTTGGGCCGAGATCGACCCACATATGTGCATATTGGTGCTGTAGAGGGAACAACGGGTGCGCAAAGAGTGAGCCCAAGGACAGATACGGTCTGATTCCTGGTAGCCAGGCGGCACCCGGATACTGCGGTCCCTGTTTGTCCCGTGGCTACCTAAAAATTGTCACTGGTGATCTAATGCAACCCTGGCAAGGAATGCGGGGTTTGTGTGAGGAATACCCCTCCAGCTGGGTAGAAATTCGATTTGAATCGCCGTCGCTCTCGGTTAGTGAGCACTTGACTTGAGCCACGACATTGTAGTAATGACTATGGAACAGTGATGGTTATGAGAAGGATGTGAAAGGCTAAAAGATGCTTGGTTACTATTGATTGTCTTAATCAAGTGATTGCTCTAGTACAAGTGCTAATTTAGTCGACAGGTTAATGATTATTAAAATGTGGCTAAATACTTAACATGATACTATTAGTCTGCTTATGCTTTTCACAAATGAGTCAAGCCAGTCCACTATATTGAAAGCCTTGCATATTCCTTGGTGTCAATTTATTTTAGTTTATGACCGGTAAGTCTAGCTGAGTATCTTCTCGTACTCAGGGCTTTATTCCCTTGTTGTTGCAGATGGTCAGATGTACTACGATTATTGCATCACCTGTCTCTACCCTGCTACGGGCGACAACTAGGACCATGGGCAATGGTCGCCTCTCGTATTTTATCTCATGCTTTTGATGGATGGACTGTAATCCTGGCACTTTATTTGGAACAAATGTGTGTGTTTGGTTTTAAAACTATTTGCTTCCACTATTTCTATTTGAATATGATTTGTAATAACTATATTGTTTAAACTCCGATGTATCCGATTTATGTTCGAACTCTATGTAATATGCAATGGTACTGCAATCTATTACAATCTTGGCTTGATGTTGAAAAAGTTTGAGATCCTTCGAGATTTCACGGACTACCGGGATTATGAGGGCATAAGTATAAAAATTTGATCACTTCGGTGATTGTTTTTGTACTTGCGCTTTTATAATTTGGTCGGTTCTATTACATAAAGGATCAATCTCTCTCTAGCTCTTTGTTCATAGTTCATATCTTATTTGGAGCTTGTAGTAGTGTAGCAAGTAGAGTAACTAAGCTAGTGGAATTAGCTCTCTAGGTTGCTCACTAGTGTAAGAGTAGTGAAATAGTGTTGTGTGACACATAGAGATCATAGACATTCGCTAGAATTATATAGGTGGCTTGCCAAATTAGTTAGAGTTAGGCAAACTTGCAACTAGCAATTTATTTTACTAATCAAGTTTGTTTAGTGAGTTTATAGAATTTTTAAATAGGCTATTCACCCCCCTCTAGCCATTTTGGACCTTTCACCAGGCCCTGGCCAACCTTGGTGGAGTTTGTATCACCGCACCACACCCTATTTCGCACCGCAGCGCTGCAGTGCATCACCCGCAACGCTCCGCCGGAGCTGCTGCCCCTGAGGAAGCAGCAGGAGAGGTCCCCGTGCCCCGCGACCTAGGGGTTCCCCGGTGCGCCGTTGCGGAGCCATGCCACGGGTGCGCGTCCCTGGAGATTGGGTTCGCCGAAGCCCGAAGGAGAAGGTTGGGTCCGCCGGCAGGAATAGCGACTTCTCCTTCCTAGATGCATCAGTTGCCGGAGGTTGGACATGATGGAGGGATGTCCTCGCCGGGCTGCTCACTGTGCTCGTTGGGCTGCTCGCCGTGTTTGTTGGGTGCTCGCTGTGGTGCTGGTCGTGCTTGTTGAGCTACTCGATGTGCTTGCTGAGGTGCTGGCCGTGCTCATTGAGATGCTCGCCATGCTCGTCATGCACCCATTCTAAGAGGTGTCCACCACACGTTTGACATAAATGTCAATAAAGGTAAACTTACCAAATGGAAGAAGAGGCGATTCTATGCAAACTAAACCAGACAACCAAACATACCAATTGTTAGCCAGATTTAAATAGTACAAACAACCAAATAACTAGGGGTTAACTTTAGTGGCGAAGCATGGTATAAAATGAAGGGGCACCATTATTTGGGTGTGCTATAGTAACTTGACTGCTGCATGTAAAGCGGATTGAGCTACAGAGGCCTGACGAGTGACAAACACAAACTCGTCCCATCGGTTGCGGCTGCTTAGCGAGTAGGAGTACACGTATTACTGCTGCTGCATTTAAGCTTCTACACGTAGGCCCTGTTCATTTGGCTTATAATCCGTCTTATTCAGCTTGTTTTTTCAGTCGGAACAGTATTTTTCTCTCACAAAAAATCAGCCAACAGTGTTTTCCAGCCAGCTTATAATTTCAGCCGAACGGGACCGTATTAGTACTGCTACATTTTACCTTGCTTCACGTAGCTTGTAAGCTTGCAGTGGTTCTTGCTTCGTCAATATACTAGCGCAGTAGTGCTTCAGAATGTGTCAGCGTACAAGCAGGAGGGGCCGGAGCCCAGTTTCACTAGGCTCCGTCCCTGGTTGACTTAGTGGGAGCAGGCTAAGGCTAACCAGGTTACAAATATGAGTGGAATATTTCAAATGGAGGAAGAATTATAATGGTAAGGTTCAGAATAGGTGAAAAATAATAGTACTTTTTTAAACTTCGAAAATTATAATAGTATCAATAAAAAAACTCCAATAATAAAATGATGGAGATCCATATGTAACGATGATATATGGTGAATCCAATGTAGTTTATAAATCTCACATAGCGGCAGGAAGTAAAGGGGACCAGGAATAGCAGTTACAAAGAGACATCGGTACAGGACATTTGTTCGGCTGCTCGTTTAGCAGCTTTCAGCCTTCCAACGGTACAGATCAGCAACATCTACTGTAACACGTAGCTGAACAGTATCATAGCTTAAAAACGCCGGCGCCAGGTTTAAAATAATAAATGCCCGAATTACATGGTGGCATAAGGCTACGCCATGTTGGCTTGAACTCATCAGCTCGGCGTTACAATGTTTTTCTCTCATAATAAAACAACAATATCTAACTTATCAGCCGCAGAAACCATCAGCCGAACAGGCAGTTGCAAAATCAGAACCTAAGGATATAAAAGAAAGAAAAAAATTTACCTCCTACAACTATCACGGTCTGATTTTCCTTTATAAACTATATGAACCAATTTTTTAAGCCATCTTCAGTTTAAATCTGTTTGGTTTTTTTTCACTTTGGATAGTTTCGCTGGTGGATCGCTGACATGTGGATCAGTTGACGTAGGTAAACCGGACTTGAATTTTTTTAAAAATATATCCAAAAGTTCATAAAAACAAATTTTCAAAAAATTATCTAAATATTTTATATGGAAAGATAATGCAATTAAGAAACCTAAAAATTGGTTTATTCTTAGAAATTACATAGAAAAATTATTTTACCTCAGAAATTATGAAACTAGTTTCAATCTTTTTCTTCTAAGATCATGCTCTATCTTATGGTGCCTAGCTTCAAATTGTGTAAACAATTATACACTTTATTTTGGTGCTTATTTGCTAGTAGAAGCTCTCATTATCTATTATAATTAGTCGATGTTGATCATCCGAACTATGTAGAAGCGCTAGTAAAGCAGTGTTAGGACCATGTGCGGTAGGATGCATCTAGCCACGGAGGCTAACATAACTACTTTCAAAATTCATCCAGGAAAGGGGACCAACGCCTACCCTGCCACACATATGTAGTTCAAACGACGCTCCACTGACGCTTCTACATAGTATGACGATAACATCGACTAACTACAAAATAGATAACGACAGCTTTGACTAGCAAAAATGCACCAAAATGTGTCCATAAAGATTTAAACAATTTCAAGCTAGGTAGCATAAGATAGAGCATAATTTTTTTTAAGAAAAATCTAAAACTAGTTTCATAATATTTCGAGGTAAGAAAATTTTCTAAGGTTAATCCAAATTATAGGATTTTTTATTGTATTATTTTCCATGTAAAAATAATTAGATATCTTTTTTGAAAAATTATTTTATGATTTTGGATATTCTTTAAAAATATCTCTAGTCTACCCCCTCTGACGTAGCACCACATTAGCAAAATGATCATGAAAACCATCCAAGTGCAAAACAACGGTATTAAGAAAAACTGGTTTTGTAGTAAATCGGATAATCACGATTGTTGAGGAAGATAAAATAGATTCTTTTCTTTTTCCTAAATCTTAAAATAAAAAACAAACAAAAAGAATTTCCCGAGTCAGCCCCGATCGGAGCCCATCTAAGACGACCCGCACCGGGGACGCTATATGCGTCCGCTATCCGGTTTAGCGGACGAAAAACGCCGCAGCGGGTACGCCATCGGCTTCCGCAACCGGCGCTCATCCGCTATCTTTGGCGGGATAGCGGAGGGATAGCGGATGCTCCGCTACTGCGGACGTGGCCTGGGGCCCACGGCGCCGCCGCGCGCAGAGGAGGGGAAGGAGGGGCCGGAGCAGAGGAGGGGAAGGAGGCGCCGCCGCCGTCGAGCTGTGCCGCCGCGACGGAGCTGTGCCGCGCGGTGGGGAGGAGGCCCGCGCGCGCTCGCCGGCCCCGCGCGCTCTCGCCGGGGAGAGAGAGGGGAGGGCCGCCGCGCGCTCGCCGGGGAGAGAGAGGGGAGGGGCCCGCGCTCGCCGGGGAGAGAGAGGCGAGCGCCGCCGCCCGACCGCGCGAGATCCGCGGCCCGCCGGGGAGAGAGAGGCGAGGTCCGCGCGAGCTCGCCGGGGAGAGAGGGGGGAGGGCCGGCCGCGCGAGGAGGTGAGCCCCGCCGCCGGGCCGCGCGGGCGAGGAGCTCCGCCGCCGTCGGAGTCGACTGAGAGAGAGAGAGACAGAGAGAATGGGGAGGGGAGGGCGCGCGGTGGAATGGATAAAGGAGGAGAGGGGAAAAAGAAAATAAAAGGAAAGAGAAAAAGGAAAAAAAAGAAAAAAAATCTGACATCTGAGTCCCACAGTGGATAGAGTATGATATAGAGTATGGATGGGTGCGGAAGAAATTGATATAGAGGATGAAACTTCGATGACTAGGACGGAATATTCCTTTTAGAGGACGAATTTAGAGTACGACGAGTGCGGATAGTCTAAGGACCCGTTCCTGGCCCAAGGCACGAACTGGACCCCCTTCGTCCTCTCGACTGGCCGCTTCCCCCTCCTCACTCCTCACTCCGCACTGGTGTTTAGGCTCGCCGTCGCCCGCGCCCCTCCCCCGGCGCCGTCGCCAGCGCGCGCATCTTTTGTTTCCGCCGTGATGCCTCCTTCCAAGGGCAAGAATAAGCACCCGTCGGCGTCGCACGCCTCCCTCTCGCGCCTCCCGATATTCCGGAAGCATCGACGGCGAGAGAAGCGTCGACCTCCAATCCATTGCCGCCGCCGCCGCAGCAGCAGCAGCGGAGTTCCCGGCGCTCGTTCCTCGCGGCAGCGATGGATGCTTTTCTGGCACCGTCGCCGAAGTGGTCCCAGGGACGGGAGCCGCGGCCGCCGCTTGGGGAGGCTCTGGCTCTCCGAGGCTTCCATGGTCGGCGCCGGGATACGGCCCGGGTGCCTCGTCTCCGTAAGCTCCTCCCTGCTCCTCTTTTGGTGCCTCGGCCTTGTTCCTTCGACTTAGGACTGTTTGTTTCTGCAAATTGTTAGTGTGGACCAGCTTCGTTGCAGCTAGAATCGTTGCTCACTCAAATTTGTACTATTTCTTTTTGTGCGGGGGAGGTTCAATTCATCATCGCACAAGGGCACTAATGATCAATCCAGTCTTAATTTGACTGATTTTGAGTAATTGGTAGAAAGTCAAGGTGCCTTAAGCCCATCAGCGTATGCATTCAGAGTCGATGTTCTGAACCGAAATGTGCACATTTTATTTTTCTTTTCAATCAGGGGGGAGGGGAGCGCTGCCCACGCCTTAATATATTGCTCGGTCCATAAGAGCTGTACATAGTTCGGAGAGTTAAGTTATTGGAAAGGGAGAAGATTTCAACTTTGGTTTTCAACACCCCTATCTGCGACAGGGAATTCGTGCTTCCAGATATGAGCTATTTCCTTGCAAGCAGAACTAAGACGGAGGCTGTCCCATTAAACAAAACCTCATTTCTGTGCTTCAGATCATCCAGCAAAGTAGCTGAACAAAAGCATCAGAGTGCAACGTGGGTCCTCAGGCCTAGGCTTAGTTCACCCATCTTGAACTGGCACTGCTTCAAATGTCAATGGTGAAGGGCAGCTCAAGATCAGGTCACATTGGTCTTCTGAGCTGCTGCACAGACAGGGCAGATGTCATCTTCAAGGACTCCTTTCTTCTTAAGATTGTACCAGCATTTGATTCTCTTTTGTAGTTTTGTACCATCAGCCACCATAAGAATTGGACTTTAGGTTATGCTATTCTGATTGTTAAACCAACTTCAGAGTTCCACCAAAGCACAAACTTACTATTTTACTTCCATGGATATTTTCTTTTCAATGACTAAGCTGAGGTGTGTTTCCTTGTTCGTAGGTCTCGCTAATTTCGTCAAGCAGTGATCAGTTGGATGCTTTCCCACTAGTTAAATTATTTGAGGAGTGCAACAGATTCTTTGATCTTGATCTGAACAATGATCTCCTGTATGGCGAAGCTGGGAAAAACTTTATGGTTTCTACAATTTTCCCCTTGCGTGAGGTATGTCTTTCTATTTTTTATTCTCCTGATGTCTAAGTGGCAAGCATAACAAATTGTTGAAGTTTTTGACTGGGTTATCTTACTAGGTTCCAAAGAATGGTATCAAGCTCTCTTGGGATCTTGCTTGTGTTTTGGGACACCCTTTGGTAGATCGATTGTTGCTTATTAGCCCCTTGTGTACACTTCAGGCCCCAAAGCGTAGCGATGATATTCATATTTTACGGGTAATGAAATGTAAGAATCTGTATCTTAGCTTAGTTCCACCTAATGTTGGATCTTCTAATGGCATTGAATCAGAGTCTGACTACCAACCTGAAAGAAGGGCAATGGTTATGGAGACACCTAAGAGGGGTCCTTCAACTCCAGTGCATAAGTAATCCCATCACTTTGCTTCCAACAGTGGCTCTTCAATGTGCTTGGATCCAACCACTGCAAGATCAGCACTAGCAGATGCGAAAGTTAATGAGTTATTTCAAACTTCAGCAGTACTGTGGCTTAATGGTAGATGCGCTTAATGGTAGACGCTTAAAGGAAACTTTGTTCCTCTCTCAGTATGTGGAAAACTGTCTTTGTTTGTGGTCATGGGAGCAGAACCAGTGTTGGGCTGCACCTGGCCCATAGGCCTTCAGGAGAAAACACTCAGGATGCTAGGCCCATAAGCTAACCTCTCTGTCTAACATCTACACTGGTTATGATGCATAATTTACTATCATGTTTTATTCTAATCAGCTTATTTCTTCACTATACTCTAAAGTGTGTTAATTAAGCATGTGATTAGAGGTTGCCAAATAACAATAATGTATTTTGTTGCTTGGACATAAACCAAGCATCAAAAGTTATCAACAACAACAACAACATAGTCTTTTGTCCCAAGCAAGTTGGGGTAGGCTAGAGATGAAACCCAAAAGAGACGAGAAACAGGAAGACACATAAAAGGGATATAAAGGGCACAAGACAAAAATAGGTCACGGTTCAGGCACGTTGATTGCCAATCTCCAAGCGCTCCTATTCATAGCTAAATCCTTGGAGATATTCCACTCCTTAAGATCTTTCTTAACGGACTCGTCCCAAGTTAGTTTAGGTCGACCTCTACCGCTCTTTACATTATCGGCTCACTTTAGAACTCCACTACGCACCGGCGCCTCAGGAGGCCTCCATTGGAGAAGTCCAAACCATCTCAACCGATGTTGAATCAATTTCTTCTCAATTGGTGCCACCCCAACCCTATCCCGAATATCGTCGTTCCGGACTCTATCCCTCCTTGTGTACCCACAACACCAACGCAACATACGCATCTCTGCTACACTCAATTGCTGGACATGTCGTCTTTTTGTAGGCCAACACTCAGCACCGTATAACATCGCCGGACGAATCGCCGTCCTATAGAACTTACCTTTCAGCTTCTGCGGCACCCTTTTGTCACAGAGGACGCCAGAAGCTTGACGCCATTTCAACCAGCCGACTGAAATTCTATGTCTAACATCTTCATCAATGTCTCCATCCTTTTGTAGCATCGACCCTAAATACCGAAAAGTATCCTTCTTGGCCACCACTTTCCCATCGAGGCTAACGTCTCCCTCCTCATGCCTAGTCGCGCTGAAATCGCACCTCATGTACTCGGTCTTAGTCCTACTAAGTCTGAACCCTTTCGACTCTAACGTGTATCTCCATAGTTCTAACTTTCTATTAACCCCTGCCCTACTGTCGTCAACTAGCACCACATCATCAGCAAAGAGCATACACCAAGTGATATCACCTTGTATGTCCCTTGTGACCTCATCCATCACCAAAGCAAAAAAATAAGGGCTCAAAGCTGACCCCTGATGCAGTCCTATTTTAATTAGAAAGTCACTGGTGTCACCATCACATGTTCGGACACACGTCACCACATCCCTGTACATATCCTTGATGAGGGTAACGTACTTAGTTGGGACTTTGTGCTTTTCCAAGGCCCACCACATGACATTTCTCGGTACTTTGTCATATGCCTTCTCGAGGTCAATAAAGACCATGTGCAAGTCCTTCTTCTGCTCCCTATATCTCTCCATCAATTGTCGTAATAAGAAAATCGCCTCTATAGTCGACCTATCAGGCATGAACCCAAACTGATTTTGGGTCACATGTGTCACTCTCCTTAGGCGATGCTCGATAACCCTCTCCCAGAGCTTCATCGTATGGCTCATCAACTTAATCCCACGGTAGTTAGTACAACTTTGAACATCTCCCTTGTTCTTGAAGATAGGTACTAATGTACTTCTCTATTCTTCAGGCATCTTGTTAGACCAAAAAATAAGGTTAAAAAGCTTAGTTAACCATACTATCGCTCTGGCGCCTAGGTATCTCTATACCTCAATGGGGATACCATCAAGGCCCATCACTTTACCTCCCTTCATCCTCTTCAAAGCCTCTCCGATCTCTGTCTCCTGAATTCTCCTCACAAAGCGTCTGTTGGTATCGTCAAATGAGTCGTCCAACTCAAGGGTAGGACCCTCATTCTCCCCATTAAACAGCTTGTCGAAGTACTCTCTCCATCTGTCCTTGATCTCTTCATCCTTCACCAGAAGTCGATCTGTCACATCCTTGATGTATTTTATTTGGTTGATGTCCCTTGTCTTCCTCTCGCGGATTCTAGCCATCCTATAAATGTCCTTCTCTCCTTCCTTCGTGCCTAGCCGCTGATAAAGGCCATCATACGCCTGACCTTTTGCTACACTCACAGCTCACTTTGCAACCCTCTTCGCTATTTTATAGCCCTCGATGTTGGCTGCACTCTTTTCATGGTGGAGGTGCTTGAAACACTCCCTCTTCTCCCTTGATGCATCAAAAGTTATCCAAGAAAAAAAAATAAGCATCAAACATCTGATTATGATGTTTCCAGTCAATGTAGTTCAGTTCTAGCCATATGTTTGTGCTTACGCACAGTTGGAATGTGTTGATGACCTTCTATCTAACTTATTTTGTTATTTACATGCTCCTATTTGGTCTGTAAACTTTTATGGTCCATAATTTACTATTGTGGCAACAGGTTTGGACCAGAGAGTTGGTATTACTGTAGTTGTAGCTACAAATCGTCCTGACAAAATTGATCCTGCTCTTCTGAGGCCAGGTTATTGGTTCAGTTGTTATTTAGCTGATGTACTTGTATCAGTGCTTAAATTTATTTCTGGGGTTACACAAACAATGCTTGTTACACTCCTTTGATCTGACTTTGAGAGTGATATATGCCCTAGGTCGTTTTGATAGGGTGCTTGATGTGCAACCATCAAACGAAGCTGACCTGCAGATATTTTCCGGATTCACACACGCAGCATGCCATGCCGTGCTGACATGAATCTAAAAGAACTTGCTAGACTCACAGAAGGCTACACTGGCGCTGACATAAAGCTTATCTGCAGGGAAGCTGCAGTTGCCGCACTTGATGTATGCTTCTCATTCTTCCCAGTCTAGTAGCATGAGCATATGCATTTTTCACTAGGTGGTGTTAGAAGTTAAGTGACAGAATACTCTTTTTTTCAACAGGAGAGGTTTGACACCCAAGAAGTTGCAATGAGACATTTCAAGTCTGCAATCAGCAGAACAAAACCATCAGATGTCAAGTTTTTCCAAGAACTTGCAAAGCAATTCCACAGATCGTTGACTTCACTGAGGGCGTAGTAATTGTGAGAAAGGTAGATGGTGTGTGGTTTGAGGAATGGGTGAAGCATCACCTTCTCACTCCTTACATTTTTGCTTGGTCAAGAGAATGGAGTTGGTTAATCCATACAAGCACATGGCTAGCTTAATCATTAGGAATGAGTTCATCAAAAAAAAAACATGGGGTGACCTCGTTCTGGATATTCATGTGATTCCTCAAAGCAGGCGTCCCATCAGTGAACCTGGCATGATTGTACTCTAGAAGATTGCCTAGTGTCAAATGTAGTTACAGAAATGTTGTTGTAACTTGTAAATAAACTGTATGTGATTCTTAGCTCATCTCCTGCACCAGCTTACCCCTTTGTTACATGGGTGGTATGCTTTTTGTTGGGCTCCACTGTTGCAGCAACAATGCAGCTGGTCGGATACTCGGATTTTGCCTTGCCAAATATCTTCTGGAACTTGCGCGCCTCTTGTTTCTGCTTGGTGTGCGGCTTGACTATGGTCGATGAATCTGGGTTGGTATCTGAGAAGCCTGGTCTCTGCATCTTCAAAGTTCATGCGCGTTGCGCGTAGTTCCTCTGACCTCAATTACTAGGCACTGTAGCTAGCACTGCTCTAAGTTGATTCCAGCGACGCTATCGTCTTGCTCGTCGGCATGGACACCAGCGCATGGAAATGTTAGACATGCATCGTTTTTGCATGGTCGTCTATCTTGTGTGCTGCACCAAACCAGCAGCATGCGTCAGTAATGAACGTTCTACATAGGAGTATACTTAAAACTCCTACAGTCCTACCACCTAGCTGCTCTGCTCTCTGTCTGTATATTACTGTATAATGTAATGCGATGAATCGAATGATCGTCACGGCCGGCTGGCCGTCGTAATCATACACGTGCAGCTTGACGGCCCACAGGCCACCGGTGTACAGTACGTGGTATACAGCTAGTTGCGCCCTAGCCCTTAACCATGTCTAACATTTCCTAAAACCAAATTACTTTTTCCTTCACAGATATGTGCATTTTAACATCAGCAATTATTTATTTTAAATTTAGCTACAATTACTTTCTCTGCAATATTTTTTAATAAATAGTTAAAAATGACATAGTAGATTTGAGTCGAAATAGTTAGATAAAACTACGGTGCGCTAGCATATGTTTGATAAAGACTTTTGTAACAAAAGTCGCTAGTTAAAAAATTGTACTTGCATACCACTAGTGATGTCCAAAACACTAATTTATAGGGACCGGAGAATCTATACCAACGTTAAAGCCCCCACTGGCGTTTTTTTGTCCTTTTCCTGACGGTTCTGTTTGTCATGGAAAAAAATTGCCTGTGGTAGTGTGCCTAGCGAAAGATAAAGTTGACAAAAATTTGACATAACAATGACATTATTCTGAATTATGACCACTGCAACACTGCAATCCTTGTTCGTTTAGCGAAATCAGCCAGCCATTCAACAGTATTTTTCTCTCACAACAAATCAGTAAACAGTACTTATCAGCTAGATCAGCTAGAATAGCCAGCCAAACGAACAGGCTAGCATCCACATAACTTGTTTACTTCTGCTAAAATATTCAACCATCTATGCATCAAAGAACTCTGAGTGCGACCTGATACAAAGGTCTTGTTTGCATTGTAGTACCACAAGTTTGATTGGTAGGAAGCGCGCGTACCTTGAGGGCAACGGCGTAGGAGTCTGGGCAGCGACAGTAGTAGGAAAACTGTACCTTTAACGCTATTATAAAAAATCTTTTGCGAGGTGTTTTGGAATTCTTTTCGGAGACGGACAACACTGAAAACCGCCTCAGTTAATGAAGGCATTAACCGAGGCGGTCACTTTTTATTAACCGAGGTGGTCAAATTTGCCCGCCTCGTAAAATCGATTAACAGAGGCGGTCAATGCTCTATTTTCGAAGGCGGTTATCTAAAGAAGCCCGCCTCTATAAATCAATTTTCGGAGATGGACACACTACTCCAAAAAGGCCGAGGCCCAACAGGCCCAAGTGTGCCCGAAAGCATTTTGGAGTATAAATATACTCCCTCCGTCTCAGAATAGATGACGTTATGGGATGCGTGCAGGTCAAACTTTTTAAACTTTGACTAGATTTGTAGAAAATATGTGCAACATTTATGTCTCCAAATAAATTTATTATGATAATATATTCAACGACCTATCTAATGATACTAATTATGTATTATAAATATTAATATTTTTTTATATATAATTGGTCAAAGTTAAGAATGACTTCTATTTTGGGACAGAGGGAGTAGATACTCAGGGTTTCTCTTCCAGTCCACTTCCTCACCCAGCCACCCCGCTGAAACCTGGCGGCGCCCGTCCTCGTGACCTTCGTCTCACTACGAGACGGACCGCGAGCAGCCCCCTCCTCTCTCCGAGACCTTCTCCCTCCTCACGGCGCCCCTCCTCCCTTTCCCTCTCCATCCGAGCTCCAGCGCGGGAGTCACGGGCTCTAGCGGCAGGGGCCTTGTAGCTGGCGCCACCCGAGCTTGCGTGCCTAGATCTAGGCGGCGGTGCGGCCTCGGCTCCCATCTCCCTCTCCTTCGATGCGACAGCCGTGGCGTGCTGGGCGCAGGGTGGTGGCACAGCCCTAGCTCCCTCCTCCCTCTCCTCCATCACGGCGGCAGCGCCAGTGGCTCATGGGGCCCGGATTTGGGTGTCGGCGCAGCCCCCGGTCCCATCCTCCCAGAGCAAAGCGACGCGTGGCCCTCGGCCCTCGGCCCCCTCGTCCTCCCGGCAGCGCTCACGGGGCCTGGCTCCCTCCTCCTGGCGACGCTCGCGGTGTTGGGGCGGCGGGGCCTCTCGGCTCCCTCCTCCTAGTGGTGCTCGCGACACTGGTGGTGCTGCACGAGCGGATCGACGATGGCGACTCGAGATCTAGGCCCGTGCACAGTTCAGATCTAGGCCCATGCTGGCTTTTTTTTTGTTTATTTTAATCGATTTTATGGAGGTGGGCAAAGTAATACCTCTGTTAATCCACATTTACCATGACCTTTGATTGGAGGCTGTTGCAATACCCGCCTCCTAAAATCGAAAACGACCGCCTCCATTAAGTTTTATGTAGTAGTGTAAGGCGGTGGCAATGGGAGTCGGAACGACTACTGTAGGAGTTGGGAATACCATGACTCAAGCCAAAATCAAGAACTCAGAATGGGACAAGAGGGGGCGGGGCGATAGGGCAACGTGGAACCGGGTTGATACGTAGTTTCCATGGAGTGCGAAAAGTTACGAATTGGAGGGGAGATTTAGCAACTTCTTATTTTTAAGAAGTTGTTTTAATTACCAATTTGTTGGAGGAGAGTTCTTTTACTTTCACCAGAAACATAAATAGGGAGTTTATATTTGTCTTGGTCCTGGACATGCTCTAAGAGCATCTCCGTCAGATCTATAACTAAAAGGTAATGTTTTAGGAGATTGAGGAGTTGCAGCCTAGATTACACGGATACGCCAAGGCACGAATACGTATCCGATATGGATACGCGTTCGATCGGCACGAATACGTATCGGCGGAGTATCAGATTTTTATTAATTTTGCGAAAATATGATATGTGGGCCTGATACGTATCAATGTGGGGGATATGCGTATCAGTCTTACTGGATACGGCCCGGCCCAATTACACCACATATCCCGTCACCCTAAGCCAGTCGCTGCGTCACACTTCTCCCGCATCGCACCGCATCCCACGATTCCTCCCCCCGCGCACCGCGATTCCTCCCCCCGCAAGCGCCGCTCGCCGGCCACCGGCGACGACCCTCCGCTCGCCGGCAACAAGCATCCGTCCCTGCCCTCCGCCCCTGCTCGCCACCACTTCGCCCAGCGGCCAGTGCTCCGCCCCTGCTCGCCACTTCGCCCAGGCTGCGACGGTGACGGTGAGTTCCTGATTGATTTGTTCGATCTCCTCTTCTTTAGTTCGTACTTCGTAGCTGCTTGATTTGTTCGATCCCTACCTCATCTTCCTCTCCCCATTCTCGATCTATGCAGTAGATGGCGTCTCCCTCTCCCAATTTGAGCGCTGCTAGTGGAAGTGCAAGTGCACTTAAGTAGTTATTTAAGACCTTCAGACCTATTGCATGATTTGCATTATTATTATTATTATTTTATTTTTTTAAAATATTAAACGTATCCGCATATCGGGGTTTTTTTTGGGAAATTGGCGTATCCGTATCCGTATTCGATACCGATACACGTATCCGTATCCGTGTAACTTAGGTTGCAGCAAATCTCCTATCTCATCTCCTATGCCTATAATTTTTAAGAGATCTCCTAAAAGAAGCATCATCTCTCCTAAATAAAGGAGACAACCCCCTCTCCCCTAACCCTAGAGAAATATAGGAGATAAGTTTTAGCTAATATGCTGCAACAGTACTCTCCTATATCCTAAGTTAATTTTAGGATACTCTCTCAAATCAACTTATAGGAGATGCAATACGAGAGACCTGACGAAGCTGCTCTGAGACAATTAATTCTACTAATTTTACCAATGTAGAGCCGTCCTTACTGAAAATGATCCAACGAGCATATATATGGAAAAACATCGCCCACAATACTCTGGTACATATGTGTTGCTAAAAACGAATAAGCAACAGCCGCCGGCGGCGGCAGAGGAGAGTCCGACGACCGACGGTGCCGCGTGGGAGGCAACATCATGGCATATAATAATAAGATCATGAAGCTGGCGACAAGAGTGAGGTAGAAGAAAAGCGTCCCAACTGTTATTATTCGATGTCAATCCTACAGCAGTATAGGTCAGGTGACGTGCAGGTCTAAAACTCACTAGTGAAAATATCAAAACTAATATTAGAAATAGAAAGAACGTCAGTTCACTGGCGTGCGTTGTGGGAACCTTCCTCGGTGCATCTTATTCTATCTCTCGGCCAGTCTCCAGGTTTACGCCGCTGGACATCTTCTTGCGCTACCTAGCTGTCATGCATCTTCAAATGAAGTGAACCCTTGTGCGGTCGTCAATGAAAGGGGTGTTTAGTTGATAGGGTGAAAAGTTTTTAAGTGTCACATTAGATCTTTTAAGAGATGTCTAAAGGGGTTTTCAGATACTAATAAAAAAAACTAATTGCACAGCTCGCCTGAAACCCGCGAGACGAATTTATTAAGCCTAATGAATCCGTCATTAGCAAATGTGGGGTTACTGTAACAGTTATGGCTAATTATGGCCTAATTAGGCTTAAAAGATTCGTCTCGCAATTTCATGGTGAACTGTGCAATTAGTTTTTTTTATCTACATTTAATGCTTCCAAACATTCGATTTTACTGTGCAAAAAATTTTTGGGTGGGAACTAAACACCCCGGAAATGGGTCGGATACACGGATGACGGTGACGATGACTGAGCTCTGCCTGGATAAGATAAGGATGGACAGCAACCTACCTACCAGCATGTATAGAGACAGAGCTGCTACTGAATTTGGATCATCCACAATTCAATTGAATATTTGTTGTCTTGGATATACTTATATAAGATCTATTTAGATTTGGATATCTATATCTATCCCCATGGGATCCGATGATGTTCAAATTAAAATTCATTGGAGATCAATTCAAAAAGTCCAATGTCCATTCGATATCTTTGGACCTAAGGGCGCAGACTCTAATGCTGGCTAGCTTAGGTTTTCAATGTGGAACTCAGTATGTTGATTTCGCCACACTAATATACACATAGGGGGTGTTTAGTTGGTGGGATAAAAAGTTTTTGATGTCACATCGAATCTCTTAAGGGATGTCAGAAGGGTTTTTGGATACTAATAAAAAAACTAACTGTATAGCTCGCCTAGAAACTGCGAGACAAATTTATTAAGCCTAATTATGTAGCATTTACGGCTAATCATGACCTAATTAGGCTTAAAAGATCCGTCTCGCAATTTTATGGCGAACTGTGCAATTAGTTTTTGTTTTTTATCTACATTTAATGCTCCATGCATGTGTCCAAACATTCGGTTTTACTATGCCAAAAAAATTTTGGGTGAGAACTAAACATCCCCATAGTAGACGTACGGTTGTTATAGTGAGTCCTTTGAAACCAATTTCGATCAGTTTTATTAAAAAAAATTAGACGTGAATGCAATATTTTTATTCCTAGGGTTCGGCTTTTGTCATGGAGTTCGCTGTTATATATAGCCAAACCAATATACATATATTAACCTGTTGTCATATATATAAAATCATCGTTGTCTCCAACAAATTTTAATTAATTTCATTAAAAGTTTAAAGTGTGAACGCGAGAGATTTTCATTTTGAGATCTAGCTTTAGTCAAAACATACGTAGACATATTACTTTCGCTATTGTTGGATCGTTGTGGATGAATTTGGATTTTAAAGTAGTTGTATTGGATTAGATCAGACATTAGTCATTTGGAATTGGATTCACGTTAAATGTTGGACTTTTTTTTCCTTATATTTTAATTGGACTTCTCTATTTGGATTTGGATTCTTATCCGTTACCACCTCTATCTCTAACCATATATATACTTATGTGTCTCAAAAAATAATGTCATTCACAACTGAAAAGTACGGATTATAAGACAAACGAACAGGAATATAGTTAAATAAACTTGATCAAATTTAATTGTTCTAAATGTAGGGCCTTATTTAGATTGCAAGTTTTTTCAATTTTTGCTATTGTATCACTTTCGTTTGTATTTGACAATTAGTGTCCAATCATGAACTAATTAGACTTAAAAGATTCGTCCAACAAATTACAGATAAACTGTGCAATTAGTTATTTCTTTACCTGCATTTAGTGCTCCATACATGCGTCTAAAGATTCAAGATTCGATGTGACGAAGATAGTGTAAAAATTTAGAATTTGAAGTGTAACTGAACAAGGCCTAGAACTACTTTTTTTCCTGGACGGAACGGGGAACGAGTACCATGCATCCGTAGATACTCCGTACGTCATAAAGTTTCCCCTGTTTCCCCCGCGTACCGCGCGCTGCACCCTGTTTCACATGCATGCATTCCACGGCAGGCACACAAGAAGAAGAGAAACGATTGGCTACCTGCTGCAGTTGTCAGCTCTCTCTCTCTCTATATATATAGACATCCCCATGCTACCAACCTTCACAACATCACAGCAAGCTCCGATCCACATCATACCTTTCGCACATCGTCACATCCCGTAGTACGTAGGTAAGAAGCTACTAGGCGCCATGCCGTCTCGAAGGTGTCCACGCCAAGTGGATGTGTCGCTCCTCGCCGTCGCATTCGTGCTCGCCTCCTGCCTCGCCGCCGGCCCGGCCACGGCGAAGCAGACGAAACAGCTGACCGTCTTCTGGGGCCGGAACAAGGGCGAGGGATCCCTGCGGGAGGCCTGCGACACGGGGCTCTACACCACCGTCATCATCTCCTTCTACAGCGTGTTCGGCCACGGGCGCTACTGGGGCGACCTGTCGGGCCACCCGCTGAGCGGCGTCGGCGCCGACATCAAGCACTGCCAGTCCAGGGGTATCCTCGTGCTCCTCTCCATCGGCGGCGGCGGCCACGACTACTCGCTCCCGTCCTCGCAGTCCGCGGCCGACGTCGCCGACAACCTGTGGAACGCGCACCTTGGCGGTCGGCGCCGCGGCGTGTACCGCCCGTTCGGCGACGCCGCCGTGGACGGCATCGACTTCTACATCGACAACGGCGGGGCCGACCACTACGACGAGCTCGCCCGCCGCCTCGACGGGTACAACCGGTTCTATCGCGGCCGGAAGGGGGTGCGGCTCACGGCGTCGCCGCGGTGCGGGTGCCCCGATTGGCGCGTCGACCGGGCGCTGCAGACGGGGCTGTTCGAGCGCATCCACGTCCGCTTCTACGGCGACGACAAGTGCTCGTACAAGAACGGCGGCACCTGGGGCATCGTGGAGGAGTGGGACAAGTGGACGGCGAGGTACCCCAAGACGGAGGTGCACCTTGGCCTCGCCGCGGCGGAGAGCGGTGTGCCGGATGGGGCGCAGGGCACCATCGCGGTCTACCTCAAGTATCTCTACTACGACCTGCTGCCCAAGGTGCAGAAGGCGCACAACTATGGTGGTGTCATGGTGTGGGACAGGTACTCCGACAAGAAGACCGGCTACAGCGGCGTCGTCAAGGGCTGGGCCTGAGGTTGTTAGTTGGTTTACAGCTAGTAGTATGTGTGTGTGTACGTACTAATAACAAAATAAGATCCATATGTATCGATGAAATATGGATCCTATGTCGTTTATTCTATGTTCTAGTTGTTTTTTCAGGTCAGTAAATTAATCTAATAATGTTGTTTGTTGTTCTACTCCGGCGAATTAGAACTTACGAGTATGAACAAGTGTTCTATACCGGTGTATCTGATTGTCACTGCTAATATTTGTAGGGGCACCAGTTTTTTAGGTAGGCGCCACTAAGCCAGCCACATCTACAAACCTATCTTCAGATGTGGGTACGTAGTATTACAAGCCGACCCTTAAAATTGATGGCATTTTCAAGGTGGTAGATAATACCAGACATCTCTAAAGATGCATTTGTAGAGACACATCTATACATATAGAACCACCTCTACTAATGCTCCAGGCGTATATAACAATCTCCTTTTTCTTCGAGGCATTTTATGCAATCCAGGAAAGAAGGAAGGAAGGAGGGCGTTGGGCTACCTCCAAAAAAATTGCAAAACTAAGATCATCTCAAGAGTTCCCAATACTTTTTCCCAAAACCATGGTGTGTTCTAACTAAAAAAAGATTAGGAGGAATAAATAAAACGATTTCCAATAATTTTCAATAATTCACTCCTAAATTATCAAAATTTGATGCCACTAGAATTTTTCTTCACGACGGTTTTTTTTTCACGACATCGCAAGGCCGGTCGCATCTATGCATCGCCGCCGCGCGCCTCTTTTCCGGTAGATCACCCCTAGCGCAGGATCGCATCATGGTCGTGGTCATCTCCTTCTGGGCCGCAGCAGCTCGCAGCCACAAGAAGCGACAGTACGTTGCACGTACGCGTACCACAGTCCACAAGAAAGCAAAATCAGCGTATCTCAGTTCTTGCGCCAGCCCAGGCAGCCGCGCGAATATATGGGCACGCAGCCTGGGCCCGGCAGCCCGGCCAGCTCTTTTAGCCCGGCATGAGCACGGCACGGCCCGGTGGTGGGTTGGGCCGGGCCAGCATGGCCTAATGCTTAGGGCCGTGTTTGGGCCGCAACCCAAGCACGTCGGGCAGCACGTACGACACGGCCCGATAAAAAGAGGGCGGCCTAGTGGTGGCCCATCAGATTGTCAGCCTTTAAATATGGAATTCGGTTCAGCCTACACCAAGATGTTATACTGAACAAAATTTAGTACTGTTCAGTACTCGCGTTTCAGTCTTATATATATATAAACGTTAAGTTTCTCTCCCTTATCTCTCCTCTGCTATGACGGCGGCATCCTCTCCTCTGCTCCAGAGCCGCTCGAGTCACTCAGAGGGAGCCATGTGAGTCGACATCTTCCTCACCTCCCGAGGCCAAACCTTACTGTCTCACCGCTCCCACCTAGGCTCGCCCGATGCCTCCTCTCGGATCTGCTCGCTCCCAACTCGTCGGACGTCGCCTCCACCACTGTCCTGCTACTGCTAGCCATGTCGCCTCCCTGCCCCTCTCCTCTCCCTCGACGACCGGCGCGAGGGTGTCTGCTCCCCATATCATTGCCATGGCGCCTCCTCCCTGTCCCTACCTCGACGTTGGCCTGTGGTTCATCCGCTCGAGTTGCAGGCTAGCCCGGAGAGATGCAGGTGTCATGCTTGATGGGCCGGCCCGACACGAAAATCGGCCTGATAGGCCGTGCCTGGGTCGTCAGCCAGGCCCGCGTGCCTAATAGGCATGGCGTGCCTTGTTGGCCCGACCCCCATTGGGCCGTGCCGTGCCGGGCCGGGCTGGCCCGTTGCCCATATATAGCCACGTGGAAGCGGATGTGGAAGCCATACGCGTGGGTGGTGTACATGATGTCGTACATGGGGGGACACGTGGACGCAGCGGGGTGGCTGGCATGGGATGCATCAGTGCGCACGTCCTCGACGACACGGTGTACTGGGGTGCTACAGCGCGACCTCAACGACCTGCAGCACCGCGGGGCCACCCAAGCAGGCAAGCATCGCCTGCAGAGCAGAAGAGCCGGAAACCTGCCACGAGCGGATCTGCTTGCCCCCAACTCGTCGGACGTCGCCTCCACCACTGTCCTGCTACTACTAGCTATGTCGCCTCCCTGCCCCTCTCCTCTCTCTCGACGGCCGGCGCGAGGGCGTCTGCTCCCCATATCGTCGTCGTGACGCCTCCTCCCTGTCCCTACCTCGACGTCGGCTTGTGGTTCATCCGCTCGGGTTGCGAGCTGGCCCGGAGAGCTACAGGTGTCGTGCTTGATGGGCTGGCCCGACACGAAAATCGGTCTGATAGGCCATGCCTAGGTCATCAGCCAGGCCCACGTGCTTGATAGGCACGGCGTGCCTTGTTGGCCTGACCCCCAACGGGCCATGCCGTGCCGGGCCGGGCTGGCCCGTTGCCCATATATAGCCGCGCGGAAGCGGATGTGGAAGCCGTACGCGGGGTGGTGTACATGATGTCGTACATGGGGGGACACGTGGACGCAGCCGCGTGGCTAGCGTGGGATGCATCGGTGCGCACGCCCTCGACGACATGGTGTACTAGGGTGCTGCAGCGCGACCTCGACGACCTGCAGCACCGTGGGGCCGCCCAAGCAGGCAAGCATCGCCTGCGGAGCAGAAGAGTCGGAAACCTGTCATGAGCGGACCCACGCGACGCAGAGTGCGCGTAACTTTACGCGTGCAGGGGTAGTTTTTTTCTATGTGCAAAAAGATTGGGAGGTAGATTTGGGAGTTATTGGAGGTGTTTTTTTCACTTTTGCTTAAAATCTTGGATTGGAAGAATGTTTTCAGTACTCGAGATGCTCTAAGAGGGAATGTTTTTGATTTTTGACTCCTGTCGTGGAGGAGGTTCTAGAAGGTATATAAACGCTATAACAAACTTCTTTTTGAAGTTCTAGTGGTAGATTAGTGCTTAGTTAGGGTTTTGATTTTCTCTCTCTTGTATAGTGGGTGAGGCATTTATGGAAGAAATTAGGTCAAATCCTTGAATGTACTAGGATAAATTTAGTAGGGGAATAAGATTCTCCCTTATCTAGTGACCGTGTTAATGGCCTATTAATTAGTTTTTAGGTAAGTATTGGGTTTGGATCTAGATTTAGAATTGGGATTAGAATTATTTTTATTATCAACATTCATATTTTTTTGTTTTAAAGATGGGATTAAGTTTGCATAAACAATAATTAGTAAAATATTAATTTAGTGTGCATTATTTTTTAAATTTGTTTATTATAAATAAGAAGTGTGTAAGGAAAATGGACCCTAGGCCCATTTACTTTGATTTTGGTGTTTGATGATTAACACAACCAAATTGGACTAATGATTTTGCAAGTGTTTATTTTATAGTGCAAAATGATGCAAATGCGGATTGGACCAAGACTGGAACGTGAAGAATATGATTAACACTCAAAGACACTAGAGGATGTGTGATCAACCTAGAAATGAAGCTAGGAGTCCAAGACGTGAAGATGAAGAAGCCCGGAATAAGGATCGCGAAGATATTAATAAAGGGCCAAATCTGCACAGGCACCAGACAACATTGTGTGCACCAGACCTGGCACTGCCCCTATCACTGTCCTATTTTTCCAGTAGCACCACCCTTTCGTATTTTGGGCATAACTCCTAACTCCGAACTTCGATTTCGATGATCTAGGACTTTTCATAAAGCTATTGAAATGCTCTACAAGATTCAAGTGTTGGTCTTTAAGTTTGGGCTAAAGAAGGCACCGCCATGGTCACCGGACTGTCCGGTGGTGACACCACCGCTTTTCCCAGAGAGTGCAGTTTTTGGTGGTTGGCCTAGGTGGTCACCGCCACCCCTAGGGCGGTGCACCGCCACCATATGTCCGGTGCCCACCTGTCCAATGGCTAGTTTGAAATAGCCATTGCAATTCAACCATTGGGGCACCGCCACCCCTTGTCTGGTGCTCGCACGTTGTTGTCCAGTGACCACGTAGAAAAGTGAATATCATCTCTAATGGCTAGGTCTCCACTTGGGGGCTATAAATACCACCTCAACCAGCCATTTGGAGCGTGTGGGAGCTGAGGGAAGATAGTAGGGTGTTGCTATACCACATTTGTGCTCTCCACTTGCATGGAGCTTAAAGATCACTTGGTAATTGGCGTAGGTGCTTTGCGAAGTGCTTAGGTTAGTTAGACCTTGCTCATATGTGCTTGCTCTAGGCTTAGGTCTAGTTGCTAGTGAGATTTGCATACCTCTAAACTAAAGGTGCATATGCGCACCATGTTTTGTACTCAGCGGGGCTTGTAAGTCTTACGAGACCACACCAACCACGTTTATGGTGTAGCCACCACCGTGTACCGAAGGGAACAAGGCCCGCGGTGGTTCGGTCGGAAGCTTGATAGTGAAGATGGCGAGGAGCGGTCTGGGAGAGGCTTGCCGGAAGGCACACCAAAGATCCACTTGCGCGTGGGGGAAGTCCTGGGGCTATCCACGAAGTTATCTGACCGGGAGCTTGGCCCTTGTGAGGGATTCCTTGCGAGGGGCTCCAACGAGGACTAGGGGGAAGCTTGAGCGCTTCTCGATACCTCGGTAAAAATACCGGAGTCGTTGACGGGAGTTTGCATCTCTATCTCATCCTTACCTTCTGCATTAACGTTGTACCTAGGTTGTGTGCTTTACTTTCCTAGCTTAGTTGATAGGATTGGAACCTAGGTTGCAAGACTCTTTTGCGGTAGAGATAGCAACACCGTAGTTACACATTTAGATAGATTACTTTCTTGCATTGGTTTTGCTAAGGTGGAATTAGAGGCCATAGTTAGAGTAGATTTTTAAGTTGCCTAATTCACCCCCTTAGGTGTCACAAGTTCCTACAAGTGGTATTAGAGCCGGTTGGCTCAATTTGGACTTTTGGCTTAACCGCCATTGAGCTGACGCTACTAAGAGAGGTTGGGATGGATACCTCTAGGCCTCCGTACTTTGACGGCACTAACTTCACCTACTACAAAGCTAGAATGGCGTGTCACCTCAAGGCGGTTGATTAGGTGTTTGGAGAGTCACTCGTGATGGGAAGCCCATTAAGAATCCCGATAAACCCACCAAGAGTGAAGAAAAAGAAATTCATTTCAATGCTAGAGCTAAAAATTGCTTGTTTGAATCTTTTAGCATGGATGTGTTTAACCAAGTGTTCACTCTAAACACAGCACATGAAATTTGGTTAAAACTTCAAGAGCTCCATGATGGTACAAGTAATGTCCATGAGCAAAAATATTGCCTAGCACAACAAAGTTATGATTCCTTTGAAATGAAAGAAGATGAGCTTGTTCATTATATGTATTCTCGTTTGAATCTAATCATCAATGAGCTCAACTCTATAGGATTGGCAAAGCTAGGTGATGCGGACATTGTGAGGAAGATCATCTCCATGCTACCATAAAAGAAATATGCAAGCATCATCACCATCCTTCATAACTTGGAGGACTTGAGCTCCATGACCTCAGCCATTGTGATTGGCAAGATTGTGGTATTTGAGATGTCACACAAAATGGGTCAAGAAGAAGCCTCTTCATCAAGCAAAGGCAAAGCTCTCACTTGTAGTAAGAAAAAGAAGATGAAAGGAAAGCAAGTTGATTCAAGTTCAAGATCAAGCTTGTAACACCCAAATTTTGAGATAACAAAAATTGGAATAATGTAGATAATAAATAATGGCCAATTTAGAATAATAGTAAAATAAATTTTGTGTTGCATTCATGCTGTTGCATATATTTTTATTGTGTGGTGTGGATTTGTTTTATTTTATTTTATTTTGGATTAGAATGTATTTTAAATATTTTTGAAAGCAAGTAAATGAAAAAAAGAAGTAGAAGCTTACCTGTTTACCTGATAGGCCGATCCAGCAAAACACCGCAGCCCATCTCGGGATTCATGGGCCGGCTCGGCTCAGCGGCCCAAGTCGGCCAGGGGCAGCAGCCGCGCGGCCCAAGCCGGTCGAGCCCGCAGCGGCCACGTTTTTCCTTCTTGTGTCGCTGATCAACCGGGCCCTCATGTCAGTGCTCTCTTCCTCCTCCGGTTCGTGGCCGAGACGGATTCTAACACGGTGGATTTCGATTTCCTTAGTTGCAATGACTTGTACCGCAAGTCGTTTATCCCTATAAGATCGTGAAGACCCCCGCGTTCCGTTTTTCTTTTCACGCGCTGCTCTAGGTCATAGATTCGTGGTTGGGGGTGGATTTGGATCTCGTCGGGTTGAAGACCGGGCCGCCGCGGTTGAGCTTCACGGTAGCCGTCTCTTTGCTATCAAAAGGATTTCCGGTGCTATTGTCTCGAGGTGAAGTGTTCGTGGAAGCCTTATTTTTCTTCCTTTTGTTCTAAGAGCTCATACTTTGACGTCGGGATTCACAGGGGGGGGGAATTTCCGCCTATTCTAGTCAAGCATCACCGACGATTTCTTTCGGCCTAAGAAAAGACCCTAGGTAAGTTCGTGATGTTCCCCGCTTCCTTCTGGTGTTTTTCCTTTGGTCGGGGATGGCCGGAAACTTGTTTTCGAGGAACTCCGGCGAGGTACATGGCGGCGGCTATGGAGGTCACCGGCCGAGTGAACAGCGGCGTGGCCGGTGACATCGGAGACGATCGTGAGCCGTTAGATTTGAAATCAACGCACGAGATTAGAACTTACCCTTTCGATGGCAATCTTGTTAAAGAGCCCCTGCGTTTTCTAGTAATCAACCCGCGGTCCAAAGGCGTAAAACTGAAATTCCGTTTTTGTATTTTGAAAACGTATTTTCATCCGGTTAAATCAAAAATACGTTTTCAGCAATTTACAGTTTTGCCACTAGAATTGTTTTAGTCATAAAATCTTCGTTTTAACTCCGATTTGATCTGTTCAAATTGCGTTAGGTTCGTATTTGCGAACTCTACATGTTAGTGTAGTTTTACAGTTAGTTTTGATAATTTATTTTTCGAGTTTATAATTAAGTATTTATTTATCTATAGGAAATCTTAGAAAATTCATAACTTTCACGTTTTAACTCCGATTTTGGTGATCTTTGCGTCTGTGTGATCGTAGAAACGTGTAGAAGAGTTTTATAAACTTTTATTACTGTTTTGTTACTGTTGGTGTACTGTTCTAATTATATCTATTTGTTTGCTTCGTGTATGTTTGATTGGATGCATGTATGTTGTTGATTGATGATCGAGTATAGAAGGTGAGCAGTACTTGGACGATTCGGAGTATTACTTTGAGCCAAGTCAGCAGTATTATTTGGAGAGCTTTGATCAAGGCAAGTATAACACAGGACTATCCTTGTTACCTATTCATTGAATTATTATACATATGCATGAGCTTACCTTGACAACCTTAGAGATTATAACTTAGTGATTGTTATCTTGATTCCTTGTCAACCTTGGGAATGCATATGGGTAGCTATGGCTAGTGCTTAAACTAAGAACAATGATCTTGCAATATGATTAATGGATCAAGCAATCAATCTTTAAGATGGTTTAATTTTTGTTAAAAGGGGGCTAGAGCCTGTGTGTTATTTTTGGTGCTCTAGTTACTCTCCGTAAGGACTTATCTGTACGTGATCATCCGGGATAGACAGTACAGCTGTGAGGGCTATATGGCTCTGGCTTTAGTTGTTCAAGAGACCTTTTCTAGCTTGTTAGTGGTTACCTTAAATGGCGTAAGAATGGCTTGACACGTTGGGTGTAGTGCGAGCCCCTGGCCTAGTGTGTATAGGCTGCGGTTGTTGTGCCACAGGGAAAGGGGGTTCTACATCTGCCTGCCGAGTGAATCTAATGGCCCTAACTTGTTAGACGAACTCTTGAGTGGCTTTATATGATTTTTGGGTGTTTGGGCTTGATCTCCCCACTCATTTGGAAATCATGACTCACAGTGAAAGTGTACACCTCTGCGCAGAGTTAAAAACTGGTATACTAGCCGTGCTCACGGATACGAGCGGCCTTGGAACATCTACAGATAGATGATCACCATTGTTATACTATGTTTAATTATTGTTGATTAATATTATGCTCTTGTTAATGTTATTCGTTATCATTATTGCAATTGATCATTGGTTCTTTAATGGGAAGTGGTTTATCTTGATGCTACTCAAATGAAAGTTATAAGATTAAAAGCTAACTGCAGTTAAACAGTGTCTAGCCATTTGAGCCTCATGAACCCTGTGTTATATTTGTTGAGTTCGACATGGACTCACTCTTGCTATTTCCACCATAACAGATGAAGATTATGATGAAGATTATCGTAATGAGTACTAGTCTTGGTGTCAACCAGTCAACCGTGTCCCTGTGTGGAGTTTCCGCTGGAGATTATTATTAGATATTATTATTTATCGTTCAAGACTATGTCTTAAGTATTTATTCGCTATGTAATAAGCACTGTGATGATACTATGTAATTTGTCTGCTTATGTGTGCGATCATGACCTGGGGCGCACATGAGTACTTTATGCATCCTATTTTTGTCCTTAAAAATGGGTGTGACAGATTGGTATCAGAGCCGTGTTGACTGTAGGACGCAAGCCTAGTTAGAATGGTCGTTGATAGCATCCATACTTCACTTAATTCATGCTTCCTCTTTTCACCTTGTTAATTACTAAAGTTTTATGCTTCCTCTACTTTATTCTATTGCGAAAATACATTGATTCTATCTAATCTATGTCTAAATCTTGTAGATGCCTCCTCATCCCCGTCTGTCAGCTGCACAATATGTTGCTCGTTTCAAACCCCAGGAGCCAAAGGAAGAGGGTGATCAAGAGCTATCTGATGCTGAATCAAGAGTTGGTGATACACCTATGGAGGATGTAGTTATGGGGTGGACTACGAAGTTTCATATCATGGTCCCTAAGGCTGATGCTTTCTTCCATGATATGTTGACAAGAACCTTGGACAACTACTACTACGACTGGGAGGCTACTTTAGAGTATCGCAGTGCAGAGTATAGTCATCCATGGATGGATTCCTATTGGAAAACGGAGTTATGGGTCAAGAAAAGGGATCCTACCACTAAGGAGCCTAAGGTGGAGTCAAAGTTCATTACCCGAGTGAGCCGGGCAACTGTGGAGACAAGCATGGAGGATGTCGCTTTCAATGCATTTGTTTACTACCATGGGCTACGCTCGGACAAGACGCTAAAGGGTGCACTTCGGCACTTTCCTTGTTTCTTGCATGACAAGGGAATTTGGACCGTGCCACTTGCAGATGATTCCTCCTTGACTTTGCAAGCTACGGTGGCATTAGCTCGTGAATTGGCTCTTCATGAGGTGGACCTGAAGGATGAGTTGCTGAAGGAAAAAGAACTTAAGGAGCAAGCTTATAAGAAAATTTACCAATTAAGGGCGGAGTTAGGTCGTCCTAAGATTTATGAGAAGCTTAATTAGGAAATAGGAAAAATCCCTATGTAATAAGAACGATAGTAGTTGCGAGTTATTTTCGAGTTTGGATTGTTTTAAGAGTCAGTTTGTGGTGTGAACAATTGTGTGATTGATGGATTGTTATTATGATAATGTGTGATTTGGATCTTTGTAATGTGTGCTGGAGTTTTGTAGACATGCCTACAAATTCCATGGTTAAGAATATTAAGTTTGATCAAGATATATTAGTGAATATGAGGTTAACTTAGTTCTGTCCTTTGCTGATTTTTGGATCAGTCTGGGATGTTTTGGAAATAACTTAAAATCCGTTCATGGGAAATTTAAGAAATTTTACTGGGAATAATTAGACTTCTATATCTTTCCAATCCCACAAGAATCACCTTAATATCTATTATGAGTTAAGAGATATACCTGTTTCAAGTTGGAGTTACTGCACAGTCTGGGATTCGGGAACAGTTACTGTTAAGTTCAGTTTTTGACCAATTTATTGACAGAATCAGAAAAAGTGTTGTGAATACGAGTTGTAGGTAATTTTATAAGCTTTCCAACCATGTAGAGATCATCTGATTTGGACGTCTGTAGCTCGAGATATGACATTTTTACTGAGTTGCTGAAATTGGAGTTTGCCCAGAAAATCAGATTTTATTTATCTATTGTATACATCATCTCGGATTGTACTGAATTTCATCTTCTGTGTTTTGGGAACAGATGTCAGGCAGAGGTCGTGGCAGAGGTCGTGGGGGTGTTAATCCACCCGTTACTATGGAGGAACTCATGCAAACTCAGAATCAGCTGATGCAGATGTTTATGCAGCATATGCAGAACAATCCCCCTGTTGGAGGACCACCACCTGTTCAAGTAAGGGATAAGCGTGGAGAATTTTTGAAGGGACGCCCTCCAGTGTTTTCTCATGCCGCTGATCCTTTAGAAGCAGATGATTGGGTGAGGGCAGTGGAGAAACAGCTGAATATAGCCCAATGCAATGATATGGAGAAGGTGTTGTATGCATCTGGTCAGTTACAAGGGACAGCTCAGACTTGGTGGGAGTCGTACCAGGCTGCACGTCCTGACAATGCTCCTCCTATCACTTGGAATGAGTTTGTTAGAGATTTTCGAGCTCGTCATATTCCTGAAGGTATAATTGAGCTGAAGCAGGAAGAATTCAGGAACCTTAGGATGGGACAGATGAGCGTGAGTGAATATCATGACAGGTTCACCCAGTTGGCTCGCTATGCTCCCAATGAAGTTAGGGAAGATGCAGACAGGCAGCGTCTTTTCTTGAAGGGAATTTATTATGATCTTCGCTTGCAACTGAAGGGGAATAGTTATGCTAGTTTTCAAGAGCTGGTGAATAAAGCTATTGTGCTTGATAATGAGCGTAGGGAGATGGATAGAAAAAGAAAGATGAAGGTGCAAGGCTCAGGAAGCAACAACCGTCAACGCACAAATTCTCAGCATGGCTTTCATCAGAAGTTTCAGGGACCGGTTAGCCAGTGGAATCGCAATTCAAATCAGAGGTGGTCCCAAAATTGGCAAAACAATCAGTCGCAACAGCGTTCATCATATCCACAGCGTCAACAGTATCAGCAGACTGGGCAACAGACTCCTCGCACTGGAAATCCCAATGTTACCCCCATGAAGAATAGTACTCCCAGCACTCCTATTAGATGTTTTGTCTGTGGTAAAGAGGGCCATTTGTCTTATAATTGTCCTGAGAAGCAGAACCAACAGACTCCTCAGAGCCAGAAGAGCAACCAGAGGCAATCGGGTACTGGAAGGGTGAATCACGTGTCCTCTGATACAGCTCATGGTGCACCAGAAGTTATGATTGGTATGTTCAATGTACATTCCACTCCCGCAACTGTTCTTTTTGACTCTGGAGCATCTCATACATTCATATCCAATATTTTTGTTAAAATGCATAGTATACCCATGCTAGCTATGAAAGAACCTCTCTTAGTAAATTCACCTGGAGGTACCATGCAAACCAGTAATCGTTGTCTTCCAATTAGTATGGTATTAAGGGGGGTAGAGTTTAAGATAACTTCTATAGTGTTGCGAACATCTGGGATTGATGTGATATTGGGTATGGACTGGATGATGCAAAATCAGGCAGAGATTCAGTGTCAGCAGAAAGTGGTAGTTGTGACTGCGCCTAATGGAGATAAAATCAATGTGGATGTAGCAATGCAGAAGCAACCAACCGCGGTGGTGAATCAGATTGAAGATACTATTAAGGAGAATTCAGTGATTGAGGAATTTCCGGATGTCTTCCCTGATGAATTGCCAGGTATGCCACCTGACCGAGACATTGAATTTCTTATTAAATTATTACCTGGAACTGCACCTATAGCCAAACGACCATATAGGATGGGAGTAGATGAATTAGAAGAACTTAAGAAACAAATTAAAGAATTACAAGAAAAAGGTTTTATTCGACCTAGTTCATCACCTTGGGGAGCACCAGTCATTTTTGTTGATAAGAAAGATGGTGGTCAGAGGATGTGTGTTGATTATCGGTCGCTAAATGAAGTAACTATCAAGAATAAGTATCCTTTGCCCCGGATTGATGACTTGTTTGATCAGTTGAGAGGTGCTTGTGTGTTTTCTAAGATTGATTTACGTTCTGGATATCATCAGTTGAAGATTCGTGCCTCTGACATTCCAAAGACAGCTTTTACTACAAGGTATGGATTGTATGAGTATACTGTTATGTCGTTTGGATTGACCAATGCACCTGCATACTTTATGTACATGATGAATAAGGTGTTCATGGAATATTTGGATAAGTTTGTGGTGGTATTTATCGATGATATACTGGTATTTTCCAAGACAGATGTAGAGCATGCTGAACATTTGAGGTTGGTATTGCAGAAGCTTAGAGAGCATAAACTGTATGCGAAGCGAAGTAAATGTGAGTTTTGGTTGAAGGAAGTTTCTTTTCTTGGTCATATTGTTTCTAATGGAGGTATATTGGTGGATCCAGGCAAGGTGAAGGATGTATTGAATTGGAAACCACCTACTGATGTTAGTGAGATTCGCAGTTTCTTGGGTTTAGCTGGATATTATAGACGGTTCATTGAAGGGTTTTCTAAACTTGCTAAACCTATGACATCTCTGTTAGAAAAGAATGCCAAATTTGTGTGGTCTGATAAATGTCAAGCTAGTTTTGAGGAGTTGAAGAAGAGGTTGACTACAGCGCCTGTTTTGGTTTTACCAGATTTGAGTAAGAAGTTTTCCATTTATTGTGATGCTTCTCGTCAAGGTTTGGGATGTGTTCTTATGCAAGAAGGCAGAGTTGTGGCTTATGCCTCTAGACAGTTGAGAAAGCATGAGTTGAATTATCCTACACATGATTTGGAGTTAGCAGCTGTTGTTCATGCATTAAAGATTTGGAGACATTACTTGATTGGACATAAGAGTGATATATACACTGATCATAAGAGTTTGAAGTATATTTTCACTCAGTCAGATCTGAATTTGAGGCAACGCAGATGGTTAGAGTTGATTAAGGATTATGATATTGAGATACACTATCATCCTGGTAAGCCTAATGTAGTAGCTGATGCTCTTAGTAGGAAGAGTTATGCCAATGAGATAAGAACCTTGTCTTTGACTAGTGAGTTATGTGCTGAATTTGAATATTTGAACTTGGGAATTGTTACTAATACAATGGAATTAGTGATAGAGCCTACTTTAGAGCAAGAGATCTATAAGGGTCAATTGAAGGATGAGAAACTAAAGAAGATAGCGGAGGATATAGTGATTGGTAAGTCACCAGGCTTCAGAATGGATGATAATGGAATTTTGTGGTTTGAAAAGAGGCTGTGTGTACCTGAGGATCAAGCTATTAGACAGGCAATTCTTCGTGAAGCTCATGAGTCAGCTTATTCTATTCATCCTGGTAGTACTAAGATGTATTTGGATCTTAAACAGAAATATTGGTGGGTTGGATTAAAGCGAGATGTGGCTGAGTATGTGGCATTGTGTGATACTTGTCAGAGGGTGAAAGCAGAGCATCAGAGACCTGCTGGATTGTTGCAACCAATGAAAATCCCTGAATGGAAGTGGGAGGAAGTTGGTATGGACTTTATAGTGGGGTTACCGCGTACTCAGAGAGGTTATGATTCTATTTGGGTGATAGTGGATAGGTTGACTAAAGTTGCTCATTTTATACCAGTCAAGACTAAATACACGGGAGTACAATTAGCTACCTTGTATATGGAAAGGATAGTATGTTTGCATGGAGTACCAAAGAAGATTGTGTCTGATCGAGGTACGCAGTTTACATCGCACTTTTGGCAAGCTGTGCATGAATCTTTAGGAACTAAATTGAATTTTAGTACAGCATATCATCCACAGACAGATGGACAGACTGAAAGGACCAACCAGGTATTAGAGGATATGTTGAGAGCCTGTGCATTGCAATATGGAACTAGTTGGGATAAGAGTTTGCCTTATGCAGAATTTTCTTACAATAATAGTTATCAACAGAGTCTTAAGATGGCACCGTTTGAAGCTTTGTATGGACGTAAGTGTAGAACTCCATTGTTTTGGGATCAGACAGGTGAATCTCAGGTGTTTGGTACAGATGTTCTTAGAAACGCAGAAGATCAAGTACGAGTGATTCGTGAGAATTTGAGAGTGGCACAGTCTCGTCAGAAGAGTTATGCTGATAATAGGAGAAGAGATTTAGTTTTTGAAGTAGGTGATTATGTTTATTTGAAGGTGTCACCTATGAGAAGTGTGAAGAGATTTAACATGAAAGGTAAATTAGCACCAAGGTATGTTGGACCATTTAAAGTTATTGCTAGACGTGGGGAAGTTGCTTACCAATTAGAGTTGCCTGAGAATTTATCTGGGGTGCATGATGTGTTTCATATTTCACAACTTAAGAAGTGTTTGAGGGTGCCTGAGGAACAGATACCTTTAGAAGAGTTGACTGTTAAGGAGGATCTTACATATGAAGAGATTCCGATTAAGATTTTGGAGACTGCGGAGCGAGTTACTAGATGTCGGGTTATTAAGATGTGTAAAGTACAGTGGAATCGATATTCAGAGGCAGAGGCAACTTGGGAAAGAGAGGATGAATTGAGGAAATCATATCCGCAGTTGTTTGAGTAAGCAGTCCAATCTCGAGGACGAGATTCTTTTAAGGGGGGTAGAATTTGTAACACCCAAATTTTGAGATAACAAAAATTGGAATAATGTAGATAATAAATAATGGCCAATTTAGAATAATAGTAAAATAAATTTTGTGTTGCATTCATGCTGTTGCATATATTTTTATTGTGTGGTGTGGATTTGTTTTATTTTATTTTATTTTGGATTAGAATGTATTTTAAATATTTTTGAAAGCAAGTAAATGAAAAAAAGAAGTAGAAGCTTACCTGTTTACCTGATAGGCCGATCCAGCAAAACACCGCAGCCCATCTCGGGATTCATGGGCCGGCTCGGCTCAGCGGCCCAAGTCGGCCAGGGGCAGCAGCCGCGCGGCCCAAGCCGGTCGAGCCTGCAGCGGCCACGTTTTTCCTTCTTGTGTCGCTGATCAACCGGGCCCTCATGTCAGTGCTCTCTTCCTCCTCCGGTTCGTGGCCGAGACGGATTCTAACACGGTGGATTTCGATTTCCTTAGTTGCAATGACTTGTACCGCAAGTCGTTTATCCCTATAAGATCGTGAAGACCCCCGCGTTCCGTTTTTCTTTTCACGCGCTGCTCTAGGTCATAGATTCGTGGTTGGGGGTGGATTTGGATCTCGTCGGGTTGAAGACCGGGCCGCCGCGGTTGAGCTTCACGGTAGCCGTCTCTTTGCTATCAAAAGGATTTCCGGTGCTATTGTCTCGAGGTGAAGTGTTCGTGGAAGCCTTATTTTTCTTCCTTTTGTTCTAAGAGCTCATACTTTGACGTCGGGATTCACAGGGGGGGGGAATTTCCGCCTATTCTAGTCAAGCATCACCGACGATTTCTTTCGGCCTAAGAAAAGACCCTAGGTAAGTTCGTGATGTTCCCCGCTTCCTTCTGGTGTTTTTCCTTTGGTCGGGGATGGCCGGAAACTTGTTTTCGAGGAACTCCGGCGAGGTACATGGCGGCGGCTATGGAGGTCACCGGCCGAGTGAACAGCGGCGTGGCCGGTGACATCGGAGACGATCATGAGCCGTTAGATTTGAAATCAACGCACGAGATTAGAACTTACCCTTTCGATGGCAATCTTGTTAAAGAGCCCCTGCGTTTTCTAGTAATCAACCCGCGGTCCAAAGGCGTAAAACTGAAATTCTGTTTTTGTATTTTGAAAACGTATTTTCATCCGGTTAAATCAAAAATACGTTTTCAGCAATTTACAGTTTTGCCACTAGAATTGTTTTAGTCATAAAATCTTCGTTTTAACTCCGATTTGATCCGTTCAAATTGCGTTAGGTTCGTATTTGCGAACTCTACATGTTAGTGTAGTTTTACAGTTAGTTTTGATAATTTATTTTTCGAGTTTATAATTAAGTATTTATTTATCTATAGGAAATCTTAGAAAATTCATAACTTTCACGTTTTAACTCCGATTTTGGTGATCTTTGCGTCTGTGTGATCGTAGAAACGTGTAGAAGAGTTTTATAAACTTTTATTACTGTTTTGTTACTGTTGGTGTACTGTTCTAATTATATCTATTTGTTTGCTTCGTGTATGTTTGATTGGATGCATGTATGTTGTTGATTGATGATCGAGTATAGAAGGTGAGCAGTACTTGGACGATTCGGAGTATTACTTTGAGCCAAGTCAGCAGTATTATTTGGAGAGCTTTGATCAAGGCAAGTATAACACAGGACTATCCTTGTTACCTATTCATTGAATTATTATACATATGCATGAGCTTACCTTGACAACCTTAGAGATTATAACTTAGTGATTGTTATCTTGATTCCTTGTCAACCTTGGGAATGCATATGGGTAGCTATGGCTAGTGCTTAAACTAAGAACAATGATCTTGCAATATGATTAATGGATCAAGCAATCAATCTTTAAGATGGTTTAATTTTTGTTAAAAGGGGGCTAGAGCCTGTGTGTTATTTTTGGTGCTCTAGTTACTCTTCGTAAGGACTTATCTGTACGTGATCATCCGGGATAGACAGTACAGCTGTGAGGGCTATATGGCTCTGGCTTTAGTTGTTCAAGAGACCTTTTCTAGCTTGTTAGTGGTTACCTTAAATGGCGTAAGAATGGCTTGACACGTTGGGTGTAGTGCGAGCCCCTGGCCTAGTGTGTATAGGCTGCGGTTGTTGTGCCACAGGGAAGGGGGGTTCTACATCTGCCTGCCGAGTGAATCTAATGGCCCTAACTTGTTAGACGAACTCTTGAGTGGCTTTATATGGTTTTTGGGTGTTTGGGCTTGATCTCCCCACTCATTTGGAAATCATGACTCACAATGAAAGTGTACACCTCTGCGCAGAGTTAAAAACTGGTATACTAGCCGTGCTCACGGATACGAGCGGCCTTGGAACATCTACAGATAGATGATCACCATTGTTATACTATGTTTAATTATTGTTGATTAATATTATGCTCTTGTTAATGTTATTCGTTATCATTATTGCAATTGATCATTGGTTCTTTAATGGGAAGTGGTTTATCTTGATGCTACTCAAATGAAAGTTATAAGATTAAAAGCTAACTGCAGTTAAACAGTGTCTAACCATTTGAGCCTCATGAACCCTGTGTTATATTTGTTGAGTTCGACATGGACTCACTCTTGCTATTTCCACCATAACAGATGAAGATTATGATGAAGATTATCGTAATGAGTACTAGTCTTGGTGTCAACCAGTCAACCGTGTCCCTGTGTGGAGTTTCCGCTGGAGATTATTATTAGATATTATTATTTATCGTTCAAGACTATGTCTTAAGTATTTATTCGCTATGTAATAAGCACTGTGATGATACTATGTAATTTGTCTGCTTATGTGTGCGATCATGACCTGGGGCGCACATGAGTACTTTATGCATCCTATTTTTGTCCTTAAAAATGGGTGTGACAAAGCTCCTCAAGTGATGAAGAAGAAGATGAGGATGACGATGATGAAGAATCAAGTGATGATGATCAATCTTCCTCCTCCACCTTTGACCTTGATGAAAAATCAATCAAACTCATCAACAAGGTGGAGAAGATGATCCAAAGGCTCATTGTCAAGGGTGTGCCCATCCAAATTCAAGATTTTATCTTCACCAATCAAAGAAATGAGCAAAGAAAGAAAGGATGCTATGGATGCGGCGAGTTGGGGCACTTTGTGGAAGTTTTTCCAAACAAACCCCCTAAGACAAAGAAGAAGGCATGCAAGAACAAAGCCCTCACATCAATAAGGTCATGGGATGATTCTTCAAGTGAAGAAGAAGAAGACCACCACAAGAGGCGAGGGCACAAGCACTCATCATCAAGCACTTCACGTATGTGCCTTATGGCACGAGGTAACGAAACGCCTATCCCTAGTGATAGTGACAATGATAGTGATAGTGATGATGAGCTACCTTTTTATGATGAAATTGTGCAAGAAAATCTTAACTATGCTAAGCTTTGCACTAGTCAACAAAAGAAGCTTGAAAAAGTGAAAGAAAAACTAGATAGCTCACAACAAACTTATGTTACTTTGCTTGAACAATATGAAACCTTTGCTAATCTTAATATGGAGCTATCTACTAAAATTGAGCAATTTGAGGCTAGTGCAACAACAAATGCATGCACAATTAATGTTGAGCAACTTGTGAAGAAAAATAAAAAATAAAAGAAAAGTTAGCTAGCTCACAAGATGAATATAAAAATTTGCTTTCCAAATTGGAAACCATGTGTAAACATTGTGATGAGCTAACAAATAAAGTTGCTAATCTTGAAGCCATCAATACAACCCCCACCAAGGCACCTAAAAAGAAAAGTTTAATTTTTGACATGTCTAAAAGGATGCCTCTACTTCTTGCAATGATCTTTTAGACTCACCCTTGTGCAACTAAGTTTGTGTTGAGAAAATTATTGTAGATACATGCACACAATAGGTTGCATTGGAGAATGAGCAACTCAAGCAAGAAGTGGCTCGCCTTACTAAGGACTTGACTCAAGTAAAAAGCAAAATGAATCAAGCCCAACTTCATCATGATAACACCATCAAGGGAGTGAAGAAGCTTGATGAAGGACATACCATGGTTTTGTTGTGTATGCCACAAGGAAGGCCACAAGTCCTATGAGTGCAAGGTGAAGAATGAGGGAGGAGCTAAGAAGAAAGAGAAAAACAAAAAGCAAGCAAGCAAGCTCTCCAACACCTACACCAACAAGGTGAACAAGAAGGCCTCCACACCTTATCTCTTGAAGAAGAAGAAGAAGAAGAAGAATGACAAGGTGGTGGCCATCAAGGTGAACAAGCAAGCCAACAATAGGACCAAATGCATTTGGGTGCCAAAAGAGATTATTTCCAACATGAAGAGCACCAAGAAGGTTCGAATCCCGAAGGGGAAGTGAGAAGTCCAATGGACTTGGGGAAATTGGAGACTTGGCAAAGTTTAGATGCATTTCATGGGGTGCATCATGATGGATAAGGTAATTGCCAAGTGGGTTAGTAAATACTATGGACCCAAATTCCCCTTCGCATGGTATTTCATATGGTAGGCTTGCTCGGTTTCACTCCTAACCCTTGGAGCAAACCTACATGGTTTAAATTGCTTAGAAGCATGACACATAGCTTGTTTTACAATTGTTTATCTAATATGTGCCAAAGTCCAAATTGTAGATAACTTCCCCCGAATACCATTTTTGAAAATGATTCTCACATTCATGTGATGTCATCTTTCAAGTGGTATTTTTATTTCAAAATCAATGTGCATGTCTCCTACAAGTATTCCATACTTGTGTGCACAAATTTAGGGGGAGGTTACTCTACAACTTAGATGCTTTGAGACTAACACTTTTCAAGCTTACCATGTGTGTAGACACTTTTTCAAGCTTACAATGTGTGTAGTAGTCTCATTGCAAGGAAAATGGAGTCCCCGAAGATAAGCATCATGCTTCAAAAATCCACCACCCATTAAGTGGTGTCAATCAAATTGGTTTCTACATGTGGTATTTCTAAACCGATATCATCATATTGATTTCACTTTGGTACTTATATACTTTCTCCATGCATTATATAGATTAAACTCCCTTGAGCATTAATTTGCCAATTATGCATATACTACATCCTCCATCATATGTATGCATATATTTAGGGAGAGCTTAGTCTATGTAATGTGAGTGTCAAATTTTGTGACCTATTCCACTCCACATATAAAGGATCACAAAATTTGACCCTCTCTTGTGCTACTAATGTCTTCCTTTTCGGTGTTTGATTCCAAAGGGAGAGAATTTGTAGGACCAAAAGCAAGCCCAATCATAATAATTTGCAAGTGGCAATGGTCCAAGATAGGGAGAATAGTGGATGATGGAGTTAGAGGGAGGCTTAAATCCATAATGCCACATGGGGACATTTACAAGGGCAATATAAGTTTTCAAAATTTTCACAAGTGGGAGCTTTTTGCATCGTAAAAACTTGCCTTTGCATTGCATCCTAGCAAGTAGATAGTTTTTAAATTTTTGCATCTATTATTATTTGCTTGCTTTGGTCGTGTTGCATCAATTACCAAAAAGAGGGAGATTGTAAGGAAAATAGACCCTTGGCCCATTTACTTTGATTTTGGTGTTTGATGATCGGCACAACCAAATTGGACTAATGAATTTGCAAGTGTTTATTTTATAGTGCAAAAGGATGCAAATGCGGATTGGGACAAGATTGGAACGTGAAGAGTATGATTAACACTCAAAGAAAGACACTAGAGGATGTGTGATCAACCTAGAAATCTCTACTATAATGGAACACTTAAATTATACTTTGTCCACTCAGTAAAACGTCCTCCGCTGAGAGCCTCTGACCATTGTGCACCCAGTAAAATGTACACAGTAAATTATCTCCGTCAAAATCAAGGGCTACAAGATAATTTCTTCTGGCTTCAACCCAATCCTACGTCCATGATGGCTCCGAGGCTTCAACGCAGGCTTCAACGCACCCTCTCGCGCCCGCGATCTCCTCCGCCCAGGTCGCTCCAGGCTTCGATCACCGATCGCCAAAAAAAAGGAAGAACGAAACCACCCTAAGCCGCCAGTGCTCCGCCACATCCCCGCCTCCGTGAGCGCCGCGGCTTCAACGCTCGCGCATGCGATCTCCTCCCGGGCTTCAATCACCGATCGCTGAAAAAAGGGAAAGAACGAAACCTTCGCGGTCGGTGCCGAGGATGAAGCCGCGCCGATCGCCCACGACCTTCACGAGCGCCGCTGTCGGTGCTGAGGAGGAAACTGCCGAGGGGAGTACGAAGTGCCGCCGATCACCCACGACCTCCACCCCGCTGTTGCCGACGTCGATCTCCTCCTCCACATCCTCCCCGCCAACGAGATTCGCAGGAGGACGCCGGCGCCGTGGGTGCCCTTCCCCTGGAGCTGTCTTCTTGGTGAACCCCGCGAGGCCGTGACGTCCCAGATCAGTCTCATCGAGTTCGCGGTAACGCCCTCTTCCTCCCGGTGTTTTTTTCCGCGTCGAGTTTCATGAACGACAGCGCTGGTTCGTCGTTTTCAGGCGAACTCACCTCGCCCGGCGATCGGCATAAGCGCCCAGGTGAGCAGCAGCGCTGACGTGTTGTGCTTGTGCCCCGCGAAGAAGAACGTCTTGCACTCGTCGATCACCAGCTGCAGGTCATAGCTGAACTGCTGCTCCGCCTGCTGTGCTGTCCCGCCGCCGGTCCGTCCAGGTGAGCACCAGCGCCGCCGACGTGTCGTGCCCCGCGAAGAAGAACGTATTGCACTCGTCGATCACCAGATGCAGGTCATAGCTGAACTGCTGCTCCGCCTGCTGTGCTGTCCTGCCGCCACTCCGTCCTGCTTCTTCTTCTCCATCTCAGCCAGTCGGCACAAGAGCAGGCAGAGCTAATTATGGTCCTTATTAGCTTGATGACATCACCACAATGTCATTCATGCTAAAAAGAATACCAGAAATAGTTCATTCAGCACTTTCAAAGCATCTTTATTTTAAGCACGGGAATAGTAACACACATGCCAAGCAGTGATGGTTGTTTGAGTAAAACCGGCAATGGCTCCAGCCTACATCAGCAGAGGCATCACCGTCACCTACATAATGCGTTTCCCTGAAATCCCATTATCAAAATTGACAACCAATATGCAGAATCCTAAAAAAATGAAGCACATAGAGACTGCTACATGTTTGTCATTAATGTGAACTTAGTAATTTGTGCTTGGAATCTCAATATTCAGCTTGAAAGAATATGATATGACATAATTTGTGCGCTGCAGGGACACCATCACTATTATCTGTCCGGCAACAGCTACATACAAGTGAAGCCTTGTTCATCCAATGGGTCACTGAAACATATACAACAGAGGTATACGCAGCATGCACTCATCTATATCTGAAGATGTACATATATAAACAAATGGATTAGAAAATTTCTTTTCTTTCTTTACCGATCTGCAGTCCTGCAGTCCTGTCATTCAAGGACGCATGGTGAATGACTCAGTAGTTAATTCATTGATGACTATACTGCTTCTTGGTTTTAATTTGCAGGATGGTGTAGAGTAGTGCCCACGAATCTCAGCAAACGGAAGACTTCAGCATATAGTTGCTTCATCAAGTCACACATCTCGTGGGTTCAGCACATTGTAATCCAATTGCTTTATTTCAGTTTTTTTACAAATCCACAAACTTATCTGGCAAAGTAGTAAAATAAAATAATATATGATGCTCCTATCATCCCTTCGTGCTATTCTGATGGGAATCCCTTCGTGCTAGAGATTTTAATGAAAATAATAATATTTGTTAGCACAGGTACGTGACGAAGACTTCAGCATATAGTTGCTTCATCAAGTCACACATCTTGTGGGTTCAGCACATTGTAATCCAACTGCTTTATTTCAGTTTTTTACAAATCCACAAACTTATCTGGCAAAGTAGTAAAATAAAATAATATATGATACTCCTATCATCCCTTCGTGCTATTCTGATGGGAATCCCTTCGTGCTAGAGATTTTAATGAAAATAATAATATTTGTCAACGCAGGTACGTGACAATGTCTACGCCGAGGGATACACGCATAGTGCAAAGCGATATGTCTACTCCGAGAGATACACGCGAAGCCCTAAGCAATGTCACCAACGTCATAGGTATGCTTACAATATTTTCTATAGCACTTATGACGATTCCGTACTGATTTTCTATATATGTCCTCCAAACGCCCACTTTAGATGAAGCCTCACGAAGGAGGGAGGAAAGGAACATGCAGCAGCGGAAACGTCGAGCTCAAATGTATTATACAGGGGCTGGTTGATGTTATCTCGGCTGGAGAGACTCGGGGTTCTAAGGTTGGCAAGAGAATTGTTCTGCCAAGATCATTCCCAGGATGCGATCGAGACATGCAACAAAGATTCCTTAATGCTATGGCTATTGTGCAGCGTTTTGGCAAGCCTGATTACTTCATCACCATGACATGCAATCCCTACTGGGAAGAGATAACGAGCAATCTTGAACCAGGACAAGAACCACAAGATAGGCCAGAACTGATTGCAAGAGTGTACAGGGCAAAGTTGCGGGATCTTAAAGATCTTCTCATCAAGAGGAAGTATTTTGGTGAGGTTGCTGCATACGTCCATGTTACTGAGTTCCAAAAAAGGGGTTTACCACATGAGCATTTCTTGCTGATCATGAAGTCAGGGAGTAAGTTGACAACCCTAGATGCATATGATCGAGTTATTTCAGCAGAGATACCAGACAAGGATAAATTCCCAGAGTTGCATGACCTGGTTATAAGCCATATGCTGCATGGACCATGTGGCGTGCTAAACAAAAACTACCCGTGCATGGTGGATGGACAGTGTTGGTTTCAATTCCCTCGACAATTCTGTGAGGCAACCCAACAAGGAAATGACGCCTATCCAACCTACAGGAGAAGGGATGATGGACGATGAGTGAAGATTAGGAAGGTAGATTTAGATAACAGGTGGGTGGTACCATACAACCCTGGTCTGCTCTTTAGATACAACTATCACATAAATGTTGAGGCATGTTCAAGCATTAAAGCAGTGAAGTATCTATTTAAGTATGTATATAAAGGCCATGACCAAGCATCATTCTCAGTAAATGCAGACCAAAATGATGCAGATGAGGGAATCATCAATGAGATAAAACAGTATAGGAATGCTAGGTTCATAACTCCACCTAAAGCTGTGTACAGGATATTCGGATTCCCAATGTTTGGAGTTTATCCCTCAGTTCTGCAGCTCCAGCTACATTTGCCTGATATGCAGTCCCTGACATACAATGAGGACGACAACCTGGAAGATGTTGTGAACCGGTAAGGTTCAAACAGAACAACACTGACACAGTATTTTAGTAAAAACCTAGAAGAAAGGTCAGCTAGGAAAATATTGTATAGAGAATTCCCGGAACACTATCGTTGGATCCCAGGGAGAAAATTGTGGCAACGAAGGAAACAAGCATCAGCTCAAATAGGACGGATTGTCTATGCTAACCCTGCCGAAGGGGAAAGATACTTCCTAAGAGTTCTTCTAAATCATGTGAGAGGTGCCACATCATTTGAGGATTTGAGAACAGTGGTGGGTGTAACTTACCCTACTTTTCGAGAAGCATGTGAGAAAAGAGGGCTTATCGAGACAGACAGGTTAATCGACGATTGTCTTACTGAGGCCACCACTTTCCAGATGCCGTGTGCATTGAGGAGGTTGTTTGCTATAATTCTTGTATTCTGTGAGTCGACTAACATACGTGGGCTATGGGACAAGCATAAGGAAGCTCTAGGTGAAGACTTCAGCCAGGACATCACCAATAGTTCGACTGTGGATCAAATGGTGCTGAGGGACATATGAGAGATGCTACACTCGATGGGAAAAGATGATAACGAAATCAAAAAATATGGTCTGCCACCTATTCGTGATGTTGGTGACAGATACATTGACCTGATGAGAGAGGTGAGAGAGGAACAGAATGTCTCTGTACCCCAAGAGCACTTGGACATTTTTTATTCTCTTAACAAGGAGCAAAGAGAAGGGTTTCATGAAATCATTGAGCATATCTTTTCCAATAAGAGCCAAGTTTTTTTGTGGATGGTCCGGGAGGCATGGGCAAGACATTCCTGTACAAGGCACTTCTTGCTAGAGTGCGGTCCAAAGGACTAATAGCCATCACAACAGCAACATCAGGTATTGCAGCATCAATATTGCCCGGAGGGCGTACTGCCCACTCCAGGTTTAAAATTCCAATTAAAATTGGGGATACTAGCACCTGTAGCTTTACAAAGCAATCTGGCACTGCAGAATTGCTTCGGAGGGCGTCCTTGATTATCTGGGATGAAGTTGTCATGATCAAGCGTCAGTGTGTCGAGTGTCTTGATAGGTCCCTACAGGATGTCGTGGAGTCTGCTTTGCCATTTGGAGGAAAGGTTATGGTATTTGGGGGTGACTTTATACAGGTCCTTCATGTGGTGACGCGTGGGAATAGAGCACAGATAACAGATACAACTTTGCAAAGATCCTATTTGTGGCCAAATATAAGGAAGATAAGATTGTCCTGAAACATGATGGCGTAGTCAGACCCTTGGTTTTCTGAGTACCTGTTACAAATTGGCAATGGAACTGAGGAAACAATTGAAGATGATTATGTTCGACTGCCTGATGAGATTGTGATTGGATATACTGACACTGAGGTGGCAGTCAACAAACTCATTCAAGATATTTTCCCATCACTTGAAGAACATGCAACATCAGCCACCTATATGAGTTCGCGGGCTATTCTATCGACTAAAAATGAATATGTTGATAAGCTGAATGCAATGATGATTGAAAGGTTTCCAGGTGAGGAAAATGTTTACCATAGCTTTGACACTGTTGTTGATGATCCAAGTAATCACTTCCCTATTGATTTTTTGAACTCAATAACTCCAAACGGCCTCCCCCGCATGAGCTGAAGCTAAAAATCAACTATCCTGTGATTCTTCTTCGCAATCTTGATCCGAACAACGGCTTGTGCAATGGCACAAGGCTCATGGTCAGAGCATTGCAAGACAATGCAATTGATGCTGAAATCACTGGTGGACAGCATGTAGGGAAGAGAGTTTTTATACCAAGACTACCATTGTCTCTCTCGGATGATATTTCTCTTCCTTTCAAGTTCAAAAGAAAACAATTCCCTGTGAGGTTGAGTTTCGCCATGATAATAAATAAATCGTAGGGACAGACCATCCCTAACGTTGGGATCTATCTTCCAGAACCCGTGTTCTCACATGGACAACTTTATGTTGCTTTATCAAGAGGGGTGTCAAGATCAGCAACAAGAGTTTTGGCAAAACCGAAAGTGGACTTGGATCCTACAGGAAAAAGCACAAAGAATATAGTTTACAGAGATGTCCTAAACTGGTGATTAAAGGTGTGTATACTGAAGCCATTTTGTTTTTTTTGCATTCAAAGACATATCTGCTCGTTGTCTAACATGGTATTTATGTTACCTGTCTCTGATATGATGTTTGCGTTAAAAACTTTCAGGCTTTCCGTGAGGAATCGGAAGGGAAACCTGGTTCCTGTAGCAGGTCCAATAACATGACTCAAAAGCAATACTGGAACGTGCAATGTAGTTAGTGATTTGATCACAACGATGTATAACTGCCTAACTGTACCAAATTAGCTGCACTCTTATGATGGTTCATGGATAGGCAGCCTGGACTTATATTAGTTTATATATTCAACACAGGGTTTTTTATTTGTAAAATTAATAGAATTTCTACACGCAGAAAACCAACGAGGCACATTTTTATTCATTGATTTATTTTACTAGATTTGATTGATGCATGCGTGATCTAATTAATTCATTTTTATTTTATATCTTTATATTTGAGAAATTTTAATTACCATAAAATTTTATCCATGCGTGCATTGTGTGCGTGACCGTGCATGTGTGTGTGCGCGCGCTCCGTCATCTCTGGAAGCCCCAAATTCAGAAACACTTTATGATTCAGTTGAGGACCAACACAACAGCGACATTTTAGTAGAGATACACTCCACAAATAATTAAATAATAACGTAATATTATCTGCCATGCATGCACAGGTATCACAATCATTGAGGATGCAATTCTTGGCTGACATTTTGGCAAGTTCTGCAAACGAACGTTACAACAATATTCCTGAAGATATCCAATATTTGATTAAGGAGTTTGGGACAATGTAAAAATGTCTTCTTATATGCAATATTGTTTCCCAAATTGCATATAGACTCAAATACACTTGTGTAAAAGATATACTCTTCAAAACAAATTGGTTGTTTTTTACAGCATTCCCTTCAAAAAAAACCGTGGCGTTAGCACGGACATTATACTAGTAAAGCTAGGAGTCCAAGATGCGAAGTTGAAGAAGCCCGGAAGAAGGATCGCCAAGATATTAACCAAGGGCCAAATCTGCGCTGGCACCGGACAGCACTATGTGCACCGGTGAATGAAAAGTCGAGCCCTCGCGTACTGCGCGCTGCACCCTGTTTTCCAAGCATGCATTCCGGCTATGGCAGGCACACAAGAAGAATAGAAACGACTGGCTACCTGCTGCAGTTGTAAGCTCCACTAAAGTACCGAGTGCAATCTATATATTATATAAACATATATCCCCAAGCTCTTCCAACCTTCACAACATCACAGCAAGCTCCGATCCATCAATACCTTAATTTTGCACATCGTCACATTGAGTAGTACGTAGTTGCTAGGCGGGCGCCATGGCGTCCTGAAGGTGTCCACACCATGTGGATGTGGCGCTCCTCGCCGTCGCATTCGTGCTCGCCTCCTGCCTCGCCGCCGGCCCAGCCACACTACAATATGACACCCCCTTTTGCAACGCAAATATGCGTTGCTGAAAGTCCATATATGCGTTGGCAGGGTCTATACCAACACATCTAATATGCGTTGCCTAAAGTGGCGTCGCAAGGGTCTATTGCAACACTTACTTATCCGTTGGTAATACACAGTAATAACCATTGCAAAGTTGCAACACATAAGGATGGGTTATAGCAATGCTTACATGTGTTTGTATAAACCATGGGCAAACTACTTCTATGGTTTGTGGCAACATCTAGATTTAGTTTGTTGCAACACTTATTTGTGTTGCAAAAAATAAACCAATAAATCATTGATATCATAAATATTTAATTCTTGAGAGGATAATGCCTGTACAATTTAATAAAAAATACAAGACCATCTGACACAGAAATAAGCACTCTGCCATATAGCACAAAGAATTTGTTTCTTTACAATGAGTACCATCCACATAATTCATTCATGACACAGTTTCTGTTCAGAGAACAAGTTCCTATGGGAGTCAAATATAAAAAATAAAGTGATCCCTCTTAGAATGTGAGCAGCCCTCCTTTCTCCTTCCTTCAGTTTATTCTAGCATTCCACCAATGTGACCATCCATTTATCTTCTTGACCTACAAATAAATGTTGGATTATTTTAATATGACACTTAGAAGTAAAATCTGAATAGGTTATAAAAAAGACCGTACAAAATTTGAACGCTATGAAATTTAAGATAAAAGCTGAAATCTAGAGACTGCAATACCACAAATATAGAATCAATTTTATGGTGCCCATATACAAATTCAAATAGGTCCTACCTCATCATATTAGTCCAAAGTGATGTGACTAGACAAAGCCAGGTGCCAGGTATCTGATACGATGCAATCTGATTAAGAAAGAAATCAACAAAATTTTCCACACTGTCCATCCTCCCAACTGCACTGTCCTTGATTTGAAAATGTTAAAAAAAACTTGACCTTTTTATGCGATAAATTTTTATTTGATCTGTCACCCTGCATGAAAATAGAGTACATTCTTGCAAGTATTAGAGTTTTAGAATATGTCACTGTTAGAACATCTCCATATTTGAATAGTAACATTACTACAATACTTAAAGAAGCAAAATTGGTTAGCAGACATAGACAAAAATTGTTTTGTTGAACAAACATCCATATGAAGTCACGTTCATACTACAGGAAGAAAATACTCTAGCAAATACATGTGATCTGCACATAACACAACATAAAGATCTTGTGTCACTTAATTTATTTAAAAAATAGAAACCACTGAGACTAACATTACTGGATAGTCTCATTTCTAGAAAGTATCCTAATTGTGTACATGAAAATTAAACTTCAGTACCTTGAGGAAATTCCCATGAGCATGACAGTGCACAAATGGATAACTGGTAAACCACATATCTGCAAGCCATTTAGGAGTACTCAGTTATTGCCAGATTGTTTATACAAGAGAATCATATTTCAGTCCTATAGAGATATGTGGGATACTGCATCTTCAGTCAGCATACACATCTTCATAGTCAGCATACACATTTCAGTCCTGTTTTCAATACGATGTCTTACGGTCCACTATATTCCTTGAGAATACACAGAGAAACAAACCTGCAAAGAGTAAATTGTCAATAAAAAATTTAACTTATCATCTTGTACTTCAGCGAAAAGTTCATGTGAAAAAAGAGTTGAATCCTCAATTTGATCCTTAATCTAGTCATTGATTGTTCCTTCTGCATAACAAGCTACTGATACTGCTCAAGGTAAGTAACTGACACTACATAACAAGCTTCATCTACTGATGCTGCTCGAGGTAAGTAACTGATACTGCATAACAAGCTTCATATGTGCTTCTGCCTAAAAAGGATAATGCTCAAGGTAAATAACTGATATAGCTCATGCAAAGAAGCAACAACATAATACGGAAGCTATATTCCTGTGAAAATACTGTAAGAAAATTATACCGGTGTAAGTATGTTAGGAAACTAATAGGTCTTCATCAGGTTTTCTTATGTAAGAACATTGTCAACAATGGGTGCTGCAAGAAAACACTTTTCAGTTTTATCATAATCAGAAGTTGTTGGTTGTCACACCCCAAATTTTTTAATTTTAGATTGTGCATAGGAAACGCTAAATAAAATAAATGTTTTAATATTTGGATAAAATTTCCCAAGTTTAGTTTATGATAGTATCAAATAGTTATAGAAAAAATAAAAAAATAAGAATCTTTAAATTTTTTTAAACTAATTTGACAGGCTATTATTTAATGTGATGTTTGCTTGTTAACTCTTGTATGTTGAGAGCGAGCAAAGTCTTTAAAAATGCGTCTAGTAGGTCGATCTTCCTTCTCCGGCACACCTTTATTTTTTTCTCAATAAAATTCCTTGTTTCTTAGTTCAAGTTTTCATTGGGAGTTTCCTAAAATATTTTCTTTGTAACCCAAATCACTCATTTCAGTTTCTCGTCCGTCAATCAACCTCTATAAACTTCTCGGGAATTTTTCTGACTTTTTCTACAGCTTGTTTCCACTTGTCTGTGAGCATAATATAATTTTTAGATTCTCCAAATTATATTATCATGAGCTCCAAATACTTTATTTAGGTTCCTCATGTTTCATAATGTCTCTAAAAAATTTCCTTGAATTTTCGGAGCTTTCGGAGTATTTTTCGCGGCTTAAATAATAATTCTGGACTTTTCTAGAATTATTTTATCCACGAAATTAATTAATTCCGAAAATAATAAATATCTCATTTTCCACCAAAGCCCGTGTGCAATAATCCTAAATGCTCATTCATTTATTTACTAATGGGCTTTAATAATTAATTAGGCCTATTAGTAAAGATGGAGGGTGCAACGTCAATTAGCACCATATCGCTAGTTGACATGGAGGTGGAGATTTTTTCTCCCTATATATATACGTACCTACCCCTTGGGGTAAAAACACACCAAAACTACCGTAAGGGGAGCCCCTAGTTTGGAAATCCCTGAGGCAGTAAATTAGATTTTTTCCATCCGTCGTTTCTCTACTACGTCATCTTCATCGTCATTGGATTTCGTGAGCCTCTTTGTGTGACGTCTCTGCTATTCTTTTGAATCTGCAATTATACTTGCTCTGCTCTCGTTGCTTCAAATTTATGATTAGCCATCTGCGGATGCAAGGAGCCGCTGCTCTGCAGGAGAACTCGACGTTGCCCTTGCACTTGTTCCAGCCACCGCCGCGCCCTTGCCGCGTCGAATTGTTTGCCGGAGGTGAGCACCGAAAGAGCTACGACCTGTCCTATCTTTTTCCCTCGTGCATGCTTTGATCCCAGCAGCATCCGCCATGGCCTGCCCTCTCACCCAGTGTCGCTTTGCCATGATTCATCAAGCAAGTTTTGTCTGCCATGCTCCGGTGAACCATCGTGATTGTGGATCAAAGAAGCAGAAGAAGATGCATCTGGCCACGTGAAGACTAGCAAGCAACAGAGCAAGGGAGTAGAAAGTACTGCCGCAATTCAACCTGCTGTTGACAACGTGGAATAGCAAACAACTGCTACTGCTATGATCCATGGTTCGGCAAGAAGAGCAGAGGAGTCCTTCTACGTGAAGCACCATCTATTTTCTTGTCCAACTCTAGCACGTCAACGCGGTTCTTCGCCGGCAGATGGATTGATGCACTTGCAGACCAACAACTACGTCATTCCCTGATGCCGAACATGCTACTGCAGTTCATGCAGGACCGAGAAAACAAGTACGTGCAATGTTTTCCTCCCCGTAACATCAGCAGCAAACACCATGGTGGTCAGATAAAGGTCAGCTGCATCTCCCTGTCCATTGTTTTGTCGATCAAAGTGTTTTGGTCTTGCCCAATGATCCATCCTTGTTTTCTATCTATTTCTAAATTCTAGATTTGATGCGTGTAAAAACTGTGCTCTACTGAAATCGTATGAGACGGTGCTCTCTCACATACAAAGGCACCTTGTTTAGCTTATATCTTTATCATTTTAACTCCGATTTGAGTCATTCTAGTCGCGTTAGATTCGTGTCATCGCGCTCTACGCAGTGGTGCTATCATTTGTCATGTCACACAATTCTGAAAATTATTAACTTAAATACTAATTTAATTAATGATTATTTAATGCTTTGTTAATTAAAAGCTATATAGTGATTCAAATTTGTTCTTGTCGTGTTGTGGTCGTGCCGACCAAAGCTACATGTTAGTAGGAACATTTAACCTATCCCACCTCATTGAATTTTATAAGTTAGATATTAATTTGATTTATGCTTGTGCAATTGAGTTTCTAATTAAAAGCAACACGGGTTTATACTTCAGTCTATCTAAATATTAATCTAATTAATATTAAACTAAATGTCTTTTGAATTATAAGACGCTTAGTTCAACTTTGAAACATAAGTGATTTCGTTCAGTTGGCACATGTTTTTCTATATACCGTTAAATATTAAATTGATTAACGTACTTGTATCTATCTTATAATTAAAATTTGCTTAGTCTAAGTACGTTTGCATATATGATAAACTTGTGTAGATAATTTCACATGCACTTTTCTTTTACAAAGTTAATGTTTAGTTTGATTAAATGATACATGCGCGTATACAAATTAAAATACAGCTAGTTTAACTTGGCTTTTGAATTAAAATATTATTTGACTAATCTGAGCTACTATTTCACATGGTCTTGTTTAATTAAAATGAATTAAGCATGTAGCCTTTTCTTTTCTATTGTAATACATAAAACTCCCTATAGCCGCTACATCACTTCTTGTGTTCATTGTTAAATATTAATTCGATTAATGGGTATGTAACCAGTTTTCAATCTAGAAACAATATGGAGGTACATTTCGATTTTTTAATATGTAAATAAATGTTAAAATAATTAGCTACTAACATAAACATATTTTTTATTTGTAAATTGCATAGGCTAGCACTTTGACGTGCGTTAGGATGCTCTCACAAAATTATTTCTTATGCAAATATAAAAGCATAACTTGCTTAATAAAATATTGTGTGGAAATATTTATAAAATATATAAACTTTGGTTAGTTTCAACTCGGTGTTGAGTCTAAATATGATTTGTCTAATTTGAACTAATTACTTTTTCATGATCTTGTTAGCTAAAATAAATCAAGCATGTAGTGGTTCCTTTTATAATATAAATATTCCGATAGTCTTTTTTTCCTTTTAACGATAGTTCCGTTATCGACGTTTCTTGTGTTCTCGTGACCGTAGCCGGTAGCTCTCTTTTAGTACGCTGTTTTCTCTCATGTGGTGTAATATTCTTAGTTGCTTTTATTATTGTTTGTATGCTTGCCTGTGCGTGGTGCTTGCTATGAGTAGAATGAAAACCGTTCATGAGCGCTGAAGATCAAGAGGGGATGACTAGAAGATAACTGAAGGTTCTCTGAGCAAGTTGCTTTGGGTGTAAAGCAAGTTCAAGGAAAGTATAACATGTGATTTCCTTGTTGTCCTATTCACTTTAATCACATAAAGTCATATTGCATGTGTCTATATTGAATTGTCATTAAGGATTTTCTAGTTTTTGGTCTATACCTTGTCACCTATGGGATTTTGCGTTGGGTAGCTTTTGCTAGCGTTGAACATAAACTATGATCTTGTAATATGATTAATGGAATATGCAACAACACTAAAAGATGACTTTTTAATTACTGTTTGAAGAGGGCTAGAGCATGGTGCTATTCTTCTTGGTGCTCTAGTTTCTCTCCATAAGGACTTATCTGTGGACGAACATCTGGGATTGATAGTACAACTATGAGGGCTATATGACTCTGGCTTTAGTCAAGTATGAGGACCTTTTCTAACTTGTTAGTGGTAACTTTTTTGGCGTAAGAATTGCTTGACGAATCAGGTATAGCGCGGCCTCTGTCCTTATGTATATAGACTGTGTGTCATTGTGCCATTTGGAAAGGGGGGCTCTACATCTGTTTGCCAAGTGAATCTAATGGCCCTAACTTGTTAGACGAACCTTTGAAAGATTTCATAGTGTTTCCCTGCCTGCTCACCTTGGAAGTGTTTTGGGAGTCACGATCCCGGGCATATGGGTAATCACGACTCACAGTGAAAGTGTACACCTCTGCGCAGAGTTTAATAAACTGGTATACTAGCTGTGCTCACGGATACGAGCGGCCTTGGACCTTCACAGAATAGATGGATATTTATTGGTTTAATATGTGTTTTGCTATTCGTTATTCATATTTACATTGATCATATGTTTATTGTGGGATTAATGCAAACTTGATGCTACTCATGTAATAAAATTGTGACAATTAAAAGCTAAATGCAGTCAAACCAGTGTCTAACCTTTTGAGCCTCATGAACCCTGTGTTATACTTGTTGAGTTCGACATGGACTCACTCTTGCTATTTCCACCACACTCCAGTGTGTAGTAAGGTGCTACTTAGAAGAAGGATGAAGGTGTAGTGGAGTTTTCAGAAGTCTTTCAGAAGTGCTTGGCATACGGAGCCACCAGTCAGCCGTCCTTGAGAAGAATGGAGCCTGAAGTTTAGTCACCATTCCGTGATACTCTGATGTAAGTGTTAATATAGCTATGTATACATTATATCATAACATTGTTTCTGATACTTTTTCATTCTGACATATGTGTGGACTTCCTGGGCACACATATGATTAGCCTGGTTTTGTTCTTTAGAAAACCGGGTGTGACATTGGTCTACTTTAATTAAACTGGACACTACAAATTGCACCAAAAGTGAAAACATTACTGTCAAATTTCATCCTTTTATGCAGATCTATTCTAATGCCTAGTCCATTACATGGTTGGAACAAATCAACTACATCACTTGTACTGAAATTATTGTTAGATAAATATAGAATAACAAGGGGAAAGAAGTATGTGTGAGTACGCCCAGATATTTCCCAACGTGGTTAATTAGATCTCAAATGAAAAATAAAATGTTTTAACTCCCGTGAGGAAAATAAAACCGGTGCACCAAAATATACAGATCGATTCTAATATTTCTGGGAAGAGAGGAGAGATGGGGATCATACCTCTGTAGGAATCGTGGTGCCAAGAGAGGGCATTGTTTGGAGGGGAATATTCGTGATAACGATGAGAAGGCAGCCCAGCATCCATCTTCAGATCCGGCAACCACCATCCCTTTCCTCGCCACAACTTGATCTGAAGGACAAGGTGGAAGGAAGCGGAGGGGTCTCTTCGAACCTAGTTCCCATGGGAGGAAGATGAGAGTGTAGACTTGATGGACAGGCCAGACTGCAGTCGCGAGATCCAGCAAGGCAACGAGACAGTTGACGAGCTGCAGCCTGTAGGCATAGGGGAGCGCCGATGAGGATTTGAGTTCTGCAGTCCGCAGCTGTGGCACACCGATGAGGATTTCAGTCCCGTAGGCCGCAGCGGCGGCGCGCCGAAGGGAAGTTGGGGGAGGGGGTGAACCCTATGTGCGGTCGTACATAGAAGAGGAGGTGAGAGGAGGCGCGGGTTCACTCGGGATTCTTTTTTTAATCTTATACGCGGAGGTGGGATGGAGGGCAACGCATATAGTTTCCGTTCCAAGCCATGCAATGCTAAACAGGCGTTCGTAACGTAGTGAAAACATAAGCAACACTCTTCCTTGGGATATATACATTATATATAACGGTTCAATTCTTCAGTTAGTTACGTCTAGCATTAGCATAGAGTGCATCAGGTTGTACCTATTTATCACAGATTCAAAGTGCAAATTCAAAAGATTTGCCTTTATTTGCACAAGTTCGAAAAAATAACTAAAACTGCTACTCAAACAAGCTACACGACTGTACAAGTTCAAAAGATTTACCTATCTAACCATTCACCCCATCTCTACAGAGTACCACACAGTGCACCTCTAATCTGCTACTAACATGGTACACGACTGTACGAGGCTGCTACAATAATTACCAGTTTACCTCAAGGCATGTGCGAATTAATTAACTAGGCAAGGATTGAAACGTCAGTTACTGAATTGAGGGAGTACTCTTTGATGGGAAAAACATTGTAGGGAGGGCAGCATCATTCAACCAGATCCTTCTGATGCAACCAGAAGGGGACACAATGGAAATTATGGATCTGCATAAACCTAAATTTGAAACAATGATTAAATATTATTCACTGCAGTACATGGAGAACACAATTGTTCTCCTATAAACTAACATCGGCATTTTACCAAACAGCTTGTAGATACAGAGACTCAAAAGCATCGTAGCAATGGTTCACCCTTTGAAACTAAATTAAACATAATTGATCACACAAATCCTGGAACCACCAAAAATCATTCACCAATCTGAGTGAACCTGGACGAGAGGGGAGGATGCACGGTGGTAGTACCTTAGGCAGCCGACCTGGTGAAGTCCTTGCGCAGGAAGGGGGTAGGGTGCGATTGACAGGAGATGGGAAACAACAACGACCTGATTCAGATCCTTCAGCTGCTTCTCCCATCATTACTGCAGCCAGATCTGAAGGAGTTGGCATGGGGCACCGCTTGCTAGGGGCGTGCGACTCCTGCGAACAACAATGGCCACACAGAGAGGGAGAGGAGGATGAGAGGAATCGAGATCTTCAAGGGAATCGGGAGTCCGGCGGCCAGACGCCATTAATCTAAGAGAACGAGAGGAGCTGGAGTGTTGAACCCTAAGTAACTTGCGAAGTCACGATCTGTTTGTGACCCTGATGGCGTGTTATATTTGCCATGTGAAACAGTCAGCAACACATTCAAAGTCCGTTGCAAGGCATCCGTTGCTAGAAGGGG